>JAQZBX010005048.1:0-57468 GCA_029593785.1 Cabassous unicinctus | reverse complement strand
TTGTAGAACCAATTTTTTTTTTGCCAATTTTTGTGTTCGGATAGTCTTGTTTTCCTATTAATTTATAGTTGCTCTTTATATATGTGGGGTCCAGTGGGTCCCCTCCCTAAGGGAAACTCAGCCCGCATTACACAGCTGCCTGCATGGGCCAGGAAACAAGTCAAAATGTAACAAACCTCCTCACAGGAAAGTGATGCACAGATGGTATCGTAGACTGTAATTTTCTCCAAGCCGTACAGTCCCTTCCTACGGTAAGATCACCAGACCCCGTTTATGTGCTTCATGTGACCCTAGCAGAAACTCTGTTATGAAATGTCTCTGTTCTGAGGCCCTCATTTTCTCTCCTCTTTGCCAGAGGGTTATCTTCATTCTCCAAACCGCTTCCTTCAGAGACCATCTCCTGTCCGTAAGTCCCAATAAATAAAGCTCACGTCTGACACTGTTCTGAGTCCACGCTTTGCTCTTGCACTGCCCCGACCCATGCGGCTCAGGAGCTGGGTTATAACAATATATAAAATATAGCATGCCACGTAATTGCCAAAGCCATCTGAAATACCAATGAAAGCAGACTAAAATCTTAAGTGCAGTATGAGAATTAAATGTATTCTACTCAGTTTTTCAATTATCAGGTAGCAAAAAATAATGGGGCATAGTGGATTTGAATGATATAATTAACGAGTTCATTATTTTTTTCCCCTTCTTGAGAAATACCAGCTATTAGTATGTTGGATCTCTGTTGCCTGATCACAATATCTATTTTCTGTTTGTTCTTATTTCTTTTTTCTTCTTCCCTTCAATTTTTTAAAATTTTATGTTTTATATCAATGTTATAAGTTATTCCATTAACAGAAGATAGTAATTACAATAACAATAAATCTACTTTGGTCTGTGGTTACACTCCCAGCTTATTTTTGTTCATTCCTCAATCTTGAGGGATTTGGGACTCACTCCCTCGGTGGGCTCTATCTGGGAATATATGAAAATCTATTTCCCCAACATAACATAGTTATACTCACTTATAATTCCCCTAATCATGATTCTTTCCCTCCATTTTGAAAGCGCCTTTTAACCTTGTTCTTTGCCTCATTCTTTGGATTTCCTGCAGTGGATCCCTGTCTTTGAAGCACCTAATACTGTTTTAATTATGTTATGCTATTATTTGTATCCACATTTTTTTCTCCTTTTTTCCAACTCCTCTTTCTTTTCAGTTTGCTATCTTATTTTATTTTTTATCTCTTGATTGATAAAGTCCAGTTTTTAATTTCATTCCTTTGAGACACAAAGCAATGCTATCTAAAAATGCTTTTGCTTTCCAAAGATAATTCATATTTCTGCTCTATTTTTCTCAAGCTAAGTTTCTTTCCTTTTATATCGTAGACTATTTTGAAGTATTGTTTTGTTGTTGTCACTCTATTAGAGAAGCATCCTCTGATCACCCTATGTAAATAAGACCTTCCAACTTGTTATTTCCCACAACAATTTGTTTGTTCCCTTTATGGCATCTACCACAATTTGGAAGACAGGTATCCTGTGTGATCTGACCTCCTGCTCTTCCAACTTTAGAGATCAAAACTCAGGATCCAAATAAATTTGGTTAAACTTTTTGATAGACGCTTTGTATCCAAACTCTCCCTTCTCACTATTTCAAAGGCATCAACCAAATATATTCAGATTAAATGATATGCCTCACTAAAAAGCTCATGAATTGAAAGGGTTTGATAGTAAGGGATATTTGTAATTATAGTTCTTTTTTACTTTTTAATTTTCTCTCCCTACTGTGAGGGCAAGATTTCTCGTTTACTCTTGTGTACCCAGTGTCTTGCAAAACAAATACTCAAATGCAGACGCGAATGAGTGATGCACTCCTAAGACACACTTTTCCCACCACTCTGTTTTCCATATGTAACGAATGAGCCTTGATTGTCCCATGCCTCATTCTAATTTCCTTAATTATCTAGTATGTTGATTTTAGTCTCTGTATGGATTATGGAGTTAGCAATGATAGAAATATGTGTGGAGGTGAGAGTGTATGGTTTCTGAATAGATTTATTGTACATTTATATGAGAGATACCCATTTTTATGGTCAAAGCAGCCTCTGCATGCTGCTGTTAGTACAAGCAGTAGGACTGAAGCAAACTCCTTTTACTCATCATTTTGGGATTGTTTTGTTTGCTTCAGAGTTTGATGTATATAGCAAGTTGTTCAAGAACATGCTTGGCATTCCATCCCATCAATTTTATAAGTATCAAAAATTCCTTATGGAATTTAGCATATGGTCTTCTTTTATCCTTATAATGCTGAAAGCATATGTCTTTTTGTTTGGCAGGATGAGCTGTTTTAAAAAGAGCTCAGAACACATAGATCACACGTATCTACTCTAACATCACATAAGTCCAAAATCCCGAATGTAGCTCTGCATTGAACTGGGTTGGGGGTCACTTTTAATTGTGACCTTATAAATTATTTAGCCTTTCCTATTATCCAATTAACTTCAATAAGCTCCTAGATTGAATAGGAAAAATGAGATGACATGATTCCCTGTCAAGGGACACTAGCCAACCACACAGATCAGCACTGGCTTTCCGTGGTGTGAAGGTTGAAATGCTCATGGAATTTACACACAGCTGCAGATAAAGGAATGCAGGCCAGCTGGCGTTGGCCGAAGGACATAGAAAGAAGCCAATTGTTCGGCCCCATTAAAGTTGCTAGAAGCAGAGGGCTATTTGCGATTTTCCTAGACAAAGTGCCAGGAGGAAAGAAAAGTCCAGGCTGTTAGATCACAGCAAAAGGAAATTAGAGTGACCCTGAGGAAAAAACAGCTCTAAGGGAATGGACATCCCGGTGATCTTTGTAGTTATGAAATGGTGCTCTGGAGTTATGTGCAGTTCCCAGAACATAAAAATAATTTAGGCAGAAAGGCCAGCTCTTAAAGCAAAAGGCTTTCACGTCGGTAAATATACATGTTAGAGAACTGTTGAGTGGAGGTCACTAGATGCTTTTCCAAATATCTATGGTAGTGTGATGAGGCATATCTGCAAATCTCCTTATGTGCCTTGATGTTGGACAATGGGCTATGTGACAAGAATTGGATGTTTAGTGCCATCTAAGTCTTCCAAGAAATACCGCAACACAGCTCTAAATTGAGTAATAAGAGAGCCTCAGGAGAGAGGAGGGGAAGGCAAAAGAGTCCAGACTGGTATTTGTCTCATCAGGAGCACTTTTTGAGATGTTGTCAGTTTCCAGAAGATAATCTAAAACAGTTAAGTTTGCACTCAGCTTGTGCGAATTTGGCTGTGTAAAAATAACTTGGCTGTGTAAAAGCTACCTGGTGAGATTGTTTAAAAAATATAAATTCCTGGGTCCCATCCAGACTAACTGAACAGGAGTTGTATGGAATGTGGACCTGTTATCTACATTAAAAAAAAATGTTCTTCATATCATTCTGTTTTATAGCCAGGTATGGAGATCTCTGATATAGGACATAGGAATATGTAAGAAAATCTTTAAAATGGTAGGTTATATTTTACTGACACATTTTAATAGAATATTAAAATATTAATATTAAACTGTAAGCTCCCTGAGAGTAAGGACTGACTTATACACCCTTGTATTTTTGTCTACCATTTTCAAACCAATCTTCCTAAATTATTGCTTTCACCATTTCCCTCCCTTCCTTAGAAGCCTATCATGATGATTTCAATTGCAGGCCATGATGGAATAAAATTCTGCTCTGCCAGAGACAATTAGAAGACAGACAAAAAAATATAAAATAATTGTTCCCAGATACTGGATAACATCATAGAACTGTGACCTCTGGGAAAGAAAACAAATGAGGTAGGCTCTATAGCCCTGGATTTCTGCCCACGCTTGCATTCTGGACTGTGGTGCAGGGATGGTGACCACAAGCAGAGCGCACCTGTCCTGTTGAGTGGAGGAGACAGAGCTCAGAGTTCAGTGAGGCTGACGTTCAGTGAGGAAATTATGGAGAAGAGTTTAGGATAAGAGGAGATAGACATAAAAACTGGTCTCAGAACTCTCCACAGAGTTCCTCTTGAGTCTTTGGTTGAATATTGAACCACATGTGTGAAAAGTGAAACTTCATGAACCCAGGAAAAGAAAGACTGGGATGTTATCAGCTGAACAATTCCAAGTGCTCACACAGGGTGGGTATATACGTGAGCCCTGACAAGCCAAAATGGAGATATCCAGCTAATCTTTGGGGCATCAACTGGAGACCCCAAAAGATCCATACCTTAATGGTAAGGTTAAAATATTCTTTTAACCTAGATTAAGGCTACTCTAGACTTGAACTATTAAAGCTTAAACATGAGCCTCAAAATGATCAAGTTGTTCTTTAAAGCATTTAATTATCTTCCAGAAAAAAAGCCCAACATTCTCTTAAAAAAAAAAAACAAAAAAAACTTCCAGATACTCCACACATAATATTTAGAATGTCTAGCATGTAATAATAAATACAAGACATGCCAAAAGATGGAAAAATGAATCATAACCAGGGGAAAAATCAGTCAATAAAAAATGACAGAGATGATGGAATTAGCAGCCAAGGACTTTAAAACAGTTATTATAAGGTGCTAAATATAATCCAGAATTTAAAGGAAGACATGAATATAATGAGGGGAAAAATGAAAATTATAAAAAATAATTAAATAAAACTCCTAGAGATGAAAATTATAATATCTATTAAAAAAGAACAAAAAATTTACTAGATGATTAACAGTGAATAAGGCCCTGCAAAACAAAAGATCAGTGAACTTGAACACATATCAATAGCAACTATCAAAACTGAAAGAGCAGAGGGAAAAAAATTGGTTAAAAAAAAAAAAAAGACTTCTGGAATGGCAGAGTGAGGAGCTCCTCATGAACTCTCATCCCAGTGAAACAACAAAAACTGGCCAAAATTATATAAAAATAAGCATTAAATGTCAATGGAAATTGTCCTACAGGCATACAAAAAATTACAGAAAACATTTATTTAGGAAAATCTACTAAATATCAGTAAGAACAGCAAGAATCTATGATATTTAAGTGACTACCCAGCCCCTCTTCCCCAGCTCAGTATGACAAAGCTCTACTCTGGGTGGGTTTGGCTAAGAATACAGAACTTTGTCACCCCCAACTCTTAACCTAGAACTATGCTTTCCCTCCAGGAAGGACAGGCTGCTAGCATTTCTGATACCCCAGTTGTCTGTTGCAGAAGATCTATTCCAGGAAAATGTTCCCAAGAGGTCTGGGGCCCCCTTTCTCCACTCAACTCCTAGTCATAAGGAAGATGCTCTACTGCAGGTAGGCTGGGAATATTGGTCCTTCATTGCCCTTTTGCCGGCTCACTAATAGGGTAAAAGTTCCATAAACAGAGAAGAAAACCAAGAAAACCAAGGACTGTCACCCCAGTACTCTGCTCATAGAACAAGGGTGTCACTCTGAGGGATTCAGATTCTTGGCCCTGCCCCTAGCTCTGGAGAAGTGGCAAATAAGTTCTACCTCGGGGAAGAGGCAAGTGGCGGGAACAGAGATTTCCATAGCTCTCCCTAAAGGGAGTAGCTTTAGGAAAAGAATGTGGGGAAATTCAACCCTAAGGGCACTGACAAAATCAGAATTCCATGGATAGCAATTAAGATAAAAAACAAGTGAAACAGTAGATCACCCATTTGTTTAACAGAGAACCAGGGAAAGAGGGAGCTGAGATGAGCCCTCCTGAGATCAAAGCAAACCTTTAGGACTGATCTTCTTAAAGACTACCCATGAATAGGAGCCCAGCTTTAATTAGATTAAGAGTTTGAAGCACTTTGGGCCCCAACAATAGAGAAATCAGTGGAGAAATCAATAGAAAACAAAACAATAGAGAAATCAACTAGCAATTAGTGTATAACCATTGTGTGTGATACCAAAAGAGGTAGAAAATCCAGCAGCTTAAAAGGGATATAAGGGAG
This sequence comes from Cabassous unicinctus, assembly GCA_029593785.1. Classification (NCBI taxonomy): domain Eukaryota; kingdom Metazoa; phylum Chordata; class Mammalia; order Cingulata; family Chlamyphoridae; genus Cabassous; species Cabassous unicinctus. Next base: position 51,516 of record JAQZBX010005048.1, on the reverse strand, counting down.
AGACATAGAGAGCCAGAATAAAATCACTGTCATCTATAGGGTAAGGAGAGGTTTGGGGTGACTTTGCACATACCCAAGGGTGTGCCCTCTGAGAAGAAAATCAGAAGCTGGATACTAAGGGGCAAATGGATTTCACTAAACTAGGCCAAGTCACCAAATGAACACATGCAAAATACAAGCAAACAACAAGCTTTAGTGGGTGGATGGATCAATATCCAAGATGCTACAATATATAATCTAAAATGTCCAATTTTCAACAAAAAATTATGATATGCAAGAAACAAGGAAGTGTAATGCATGTACAGGAAAAGAGCAGGCAAGAGAATCTCCCTTGAGAGGGTCCATATGGTGGATTTAGCAGACAAATGTTTCAATTGCATTAAAGGAAATCTGTATATAGCTAAAGAATTAAAGAAAGGCATGATGGCACTGTCTTATCAAATAGGGAATATCAACAAGGAGATAGAAAGTGTTTTCTAAAAAATGGAAACTATGAAGGAGAAAAGTACAATAACCGAAATGAAAATTTTACTAGAGGAGCTCAACCATAGATTTGAGGTAGCAGCAGAATCAGGGAACTTGAAGATAGACCAATAGAGGTTATGCAGTCTGAAGAACAGAAAAAAAAAAGACATAATTGTTGCAGGATTTTCTCTAGGTTCTTGGCTAAGCTACAAGAAATCAATTTCAAGAGCAAGCTGGGTTAGTTAGGCCAGTAATTTATTAAGGAATGGAGAGAAGAGAAAAGGGAGAAAATTATAGATTAAGAGTCCCAGGCCATGTGTTTAATGGTGGTGGTTTTTCTGCCAGGTTCCAGATCCGTCTATTGATTCCTTAACTAGCCTGCCTCATAATGGCTGAAAGACTTCCCAAATATGATGAAAAATACTGTTCACGTATCCAAGAAGTTCTTTAACAATTGCCAAATTGGAAACAACCCAAATGTCCATCAACTGAATGAATGTAGGAATAAAATGTGGTACATTCACACATTTGATTAATATTTGGCAGTAAAAAGGAATGAAGTTCTTATACATGTAACAACATGGATGAACCTTGATTAAATTATGTCAAGTTTAAGAGGTCCATCACAACAGACCACATATTGTATCATTTATATGAATTAGTCAGAAAAGCATCTCTATGGATACAGGATATTTCCTATGACGGAAATGGTGATAGATTGCTAATTGACATTTGGATCTTTTGGAAGTGATGAAAATTTTCTAAAATTTGCTCATGGTTATGGTGACACAATTCCATGGAGATACTAAAAATCATTGAATTATGTGCTTTAAATGAGTGAATTGGATGGCATGTGATTTATAACTCCATAAACTCTTTAAAAGTTTTTAATTTGGTACCAATCATGAAAGCTTTTGATCTATAATGTTCTTTTTATTTGTATACATACATTCATATATATATATATTTCCTAGTTTTTGGAATCCAGGTTATTTAATAAAGTGACATAATCTGATCTTAAAGTGTTTGTAGAAAACATTCTTATCTCTTACTTGATAAAAATTGGTCGTATATCAAATTTTAGAGTGGTGATAGAAGGTTTTAGATTCATGCTTTAAGTTACTCAATGATGAATTATTTCATCTGATTTCTAATTCTCATGAGATTAAATATGATTATTAATTTTTTCTAGAACATTCTAGTTTATCTCAGTTACAAATTATAAGTAGTTTATATTTTTCTTTTTAACTTTTCAATTGTCTACAGTTACAGTACCTTAGATATTCCCATATTAATTCCTAAAATTGTTTAATTCTCTCAACCAATTTCTGCTTTTATTTTTTTTCCTTCTTTCAATTTTTTTTCTGTTTACTCTTCTTATTTTCTACTTAATTTCAGTGCCATGTACTTTTATTTTTAGGCTGTAAAAGTAAATAAACACATGACCACATAGACTCTTTAGACCAGCATGTTCAAGAGACTTTAGAATTTCAATTATTTTGAATTTCAAATATCTTAGGATCTTTTTTATTCTCTATGCCCAGTTTAATTTTAAAGACAGATATGCAAATTCTTTTAAAAAAATCACAATCAACATTTCAGGGTATGGTCAGAAATAAATTGCATCTCTGTCTGGGCTTCTACTTTAGTTTCATAATGGAGAGAAAATAAATTTTCTCATTTTTCTCTGGCCCTATATCTTCTTCTGCTACATAAGCAAAGAAGGTGTTTTGTTGCTGTTGTTGTTTTTAACCTGGAAAATGTTATTCTGCAGGAAATGGTCGCAGGATTGGTGATGGATTCCGTAACTGAATAAGAAAGTTTGTGGTTGGTATAAAACATTTTTAAGAAATCATTCTGAATAGGTGTAGTAGACATTATCTTATTTGGCAAAAAATCTTTTACAATAGCTTAGAATAAGTCCTTCTCCTTGAAGAGCATTATGATTTCAGAATAATAAAACATCATGTTTTGATAGTTGGCATGGATGAGTCATCTTTGGTCCATCTGCAGGTAGAATGCAGGCAGACAGGAAAAGGAAGGCATGTATCTAGCTAATGCCTAGATGGGCTCCAGTGGAAAAGCTCACTAGCTGTTGAGACTGCTTCAAGTTCCAAAGACTGGGAAAAGCTGGGTGCCAAGTTATAAGTGACACTGAGTTAGTCAAGGAAGTAGAAACAGTGAGGATTTATTCACTTGAGTTTTAAGTTTGCCAGTCCATAAATGATGTCCTGGCCAAAGTCCCCATCCATTAGCTGTCTAAACAAGAATATTAATATTTCATCCTTCTAGTGCTGGAATTCTTAACATGATTACTATTGCTGATGCATTAAATGGTTTAAAATGAAGCTCATAAATTACATGGCCCCTGATCTCAAAATTTGGATCTGTCCATAAGAAAATAAAACATTGTATATAGGAATATAAGAAGCATAATTTACTGAGAAGATCATGGACTCTGGTGGTAGCTAGATATACTAGTGTTTTTATCTCTATCTGCCGAGTGAGTATCTTTCTAAGTTTGTTTTCTCATCTCTACAATGAAAATAGCATTTGATAAATTGCTTTGTAAACTGCTTTGCAAATTTCAGGCAAATGTTAGCTAAGAGAAGCAAATAAATCCCAAAATCTTATTATTCCCAGACAATAGATGTCTTCACTTAGGTCACACTGAGTATCCAAAGCCAAAATCTCAGAAAGGTCCCTCTTTGCAATGCTAATTTTTCAATAACTAGATTCTCATGCAAGAAAGCTCTCTTCCTTTCTTCTGTTCCCTTCTTTCTCAGTCTATGGCATCTGTGGTGGTTTGAAACTGTCTGTACCCCAGAAGAACATGTTCTTAAATCTAATCCATTCCTGTGGGTGTGAATCCATTGTAAGTAGGACCTTTTGATGAGGTTGCTTCAGTTAAGGGGTGGCTTAACCCAATCAAGATGGGTCTTAATCCTATTACTGGAGTCCTTTCTAAGTTTAATAAAATTCAGACAAAGAGAAAACCAGCCTGATGCTGACCATCAACAGAACCTGGAGATGCTGCCATATGCCTTGCCATGTGACCAATTTAGGACCAAGGTTTGCCAGCAGTCAGCCCCAGAACACTAATGAGTTTGGGAAGAAAGCATTGCCTTGATGATGTCTTGATTTGGACTTATACCTAGCCTCAAACCATGAGCGAATAAATTTCCCTTATTTAACCTGACCCATTTAAAGGTATTTGCTTGAGCAGCCTAGGAAACTAAAATAGCCTCCCTCTTAAATTCCTTTCCATCACATTAAGGTTATTGTTATAATCATTGTGTCTTTATCCTGGACTCTGGGAAAGTTAGTCATGACTTTCAATGGCTAGGAAAAATAAAAAATAAAAATAAAAGACCAACATTCAGCCCTTTTATTGGCATGTAACATTACCCAACCCCCAAACCTTCATTTTTCTGAAATGCCACATTTGTGATTAGACTTTGTTCTCACATGCAATTCAAACAGCATTTGTCCTACCGGTAAATTTAGCCTACAGGCCAATGAGGTCCAACCAGTACCATGGTGCTGTCACCTGCCTGATATTTTTCATCCAGCAGATAGAATATCCTCAAATTGCTTTTGTAATTGAAGCAGCTGTCCTAATTAGCAGCTCTGACATTATGATCTTTCCAGGTCAAATGCATTTCTGTTAGCTTCAGTGGTAATATTTAATTGATTAAAAAAAATATTTTCAGAGTATAAGAGAAATATCATGAAAGATCAAGATTTCAGAGAGAGCTTTGATGTGCTATTGATGCCCAGAAGGTTTACTTTTTACAAAGCAGCCTAGAATTTTGGACACAATACATTTTCAGAAAATGATGAAAAAGTCAGATTCCAATATTGTCTTCCATAAACTATTGATTGCCCAATTAAAAGCACAGATTCCAGTTTAAGTCTACATTATATTTTTGCAAAGCCCAGGAATAAGGCATTTTTAGTCTTGAAGCCAACTCTTCAAGACCAAGGACTGGCTGAACATGAGTCTCTTCACTACCTGGAAGTTGATTTGACACTAACTCAATGAGGAAGAATCTTTAGTGGAAGCCTGAATATTGTGGCTTCTAGCCTTGCTACTCAAAGTGGGGTTCCAGGACCAGCAGAATTGGCATCAACTAGGAACTTCTCAGAAATGCAGAAGCTAAGACCCTCCCGGACCTACTGAATCAGAACCTGCATTTTAACAATACCCTGGGGACTTGTATGAACATTAAAATCCAATATCTACTGGCTTAGATGATGCGTGTGCAAGTGAGACACCATGGGAAATTCTCAGAAATTTGGGAATAAAAAGGGATTCTCTAGCAAGGGCTGACAGTCCTGAGGTAGATGGTAGTGTTAGAAATCATTAAATATATTATTTCAATTAATGTCACAGAATTTTAAACCCAAGTGACCAATCTCTATGTTTTTCATTTGGAGAACAAGCATGGATTATGGCATTTAGATATTTTTTTAAACTCAAATTTAGGACAATTTACTTCTGCTTTTAAAAGATGGGTTGTGATAAAACAAAAAAAGTAGTACCAAGGATGTTAGTGGGATTTATTCATTTCTAACAATAATTTGTTAAGGTCTTATAATGTGTAAGTACAGTGTTAGGCACAGAAAACAATGAACTCAGAGTTTAGTTAGGAAACAAGAACAAAATTAAAATATAATATCATAGGTGCCCTTCTAGGGGACAGAGAGATTGAAAAGTGACTGCTAATCTTTTTGGAATAATGGAAATTTTCTAAAATTGTGGTGATGAATGCAAAACTCTGTGATCATACAAAAGCCATTGTTTGTACACTTTGGATGGATTGTGTATCTTAACACATTTCAATAAAACTGCTTTTATAAAAATGGGGTCCCTTCTAGTGGGAATCATAGGGAACTTAATCTGAGAACATGTAGGAGGAGTTCTCGGGGTGGGGAGTTTTGTCTGGGGATCCACATTGAATCTGAGCATTTTTGACTGTTCAAAATTAAGACCATAAGCTTTTAGAGCTAGAAGGAGCTTTAGAGATTGTGATGATATTTTATAATGCAAAATATGAGGCCATGTATTTCTCAAGTACTGCTTTATGTCTGGAAACAACACAAGAGTGTATTTTCAATAAAAGTTGTCCCTGAAAATCAGAATCCCAAATTTCTGAGAATTTCCCATGGTGTTTCACTTGCACACACATCATCTAAGCCAGCAGATCTTGGATTTTAATGCATATTGCTATACACCGAATTTGGCCCAGTTTCAGAAATGTCCTATATATCTTTGTCTAGAAGTTTGGAAGGGAATAGTGATTTTCTAGGTGACTAGAACCCCTTAGTCAAAGGGAAGGTATTTGAGAGAATAGTCATTCATCCAATTAATCCAACACTTCTTGATTGAGCCCCTGCTAGGTATTAGGCTCTGAAAATCTTCAAGAAAATAGTCTCTCGACTTTCAGGGGGATGTACAAAACATTAGTAAGTGTATAACATGAAAAGTGGTGATATGTGCTACAAAATCTTCTAAATCACCAAGGACAGAAAGAGTTATGGAGGAAGCAGCACTATTTTATATATGGGAGTCAGAGAAGACCTCTTGAAAGGAAGAAATGTAATCGGGCATAGAGAAACCTAGAGGAAGAGTGTATGCAAGCAAGAGTTTTCCTGGTGTAGTTGAAGTTCCTCAAGGAGGGCTGGGGTGGCATTATCAAAGTGGAGAGTAGTCTAGATGAGAGCAGAGATGTAGCTGAGGCTAGGAAGAGGGATCCATCACAAAGAATCTTTGAATTTTACTGTCTTACTCTCAGTGAGAAGGGAAGTCATTAAATAGTTTTGAGCAAAGTAATGAAATAACCTGTCGTATGTCTTAAGATAATGACTCTGTTTGCTATTTTGAGAACAGGTAGTAGTGGGTCCTAGATGGAAGCAGCAAAACCCACTGTGGTGCAACATGGGCATGGACTCCCCAGGCCCTTGGTGCCATGATGTAGTTGCAAAGGTTTTTGGGATGATTTGTAGGTAGAGGAGACTTGGAGTGCATGATTCTTGTCCTTTAGCTATCTTGTAGAAAGACCTGCTTAGGTGCAACATAGTTGGATCCATCATAGAAAGTGCTCCAAAAGAAGAAGCCAGGCTTTGTATTGCTCTACATATTTATATAGGGGAAGGGAAGCTGGCTGCACATTGTCAATTGAGTAGCGATGAAGGTTTCTTGGCTGATGAAATAGCCTGTTAGAAATGTGGCATCTCTGGAATAAGCCTCTTTTGCCACTGAGTTAATTCAGAGCTGCTACCCAAGAAGAAGTAGAAGAGGAGGAGGAGAAAGAGGAGAAGGAGAAGGAGCCTCACAAACTATCCATACATCTCTTCTGAACCAGTTAGAAGGCTATACTATATGGCAAAAGAGAACAGTAAGCAGTGGAGCAACTGAAGAGAGAGAGATTGAAGAATGGGAGGCTGGGATCAGGTTGCAAATGTCCTCAATTCTCATGATAAAGGCTTTCGGCTATAGTACACAGAAATAATGCCAGGTTCTACTGGAAAGAGTAATGTCCCACAGCATCACAGGACATCAGAGCTCCAGTCTGTCGAGTTGCTGACAAAGCAGTATCCTGAATTCACTAAAGATATATAAATGGTGAATTGCTATGCAAGTGTGAGGAAAGATGGCAATGATGATAAATGTGACAGTTTTTATTTTCTTGACTCATTAGCAGTCCCCCCCCAATAAAACAACATTGAAAAAAAACACACACACACAAAAACAATTCTTCCTACCCCTTACTAGTACATTTGGTTTAAACATGGCTTGAAAGGGTATAGCATGTTTAATCAGAAAGGTGGAGAGAGGTAACAGGTAGAGAAATGATAGGAGCACAGGTTGTTGAACAGCCAGCACACCCATGGGTGAAAGCATGTGCAAAGGCAAAGTCATAAGCTGTGAGTGGAGATGCAGAAAACAGAATGTCCCACAGGACACGACCTAGTCAGAGACTTTGTAATGGGAACAGTGGGGGTTAAGGTGAGAAGGCTTTTATGGGTGAAATAGATCAGAGGAGGCTGAATGTTGAGTATCAGGGAATCAGTAATAGTGAAGTAAAGCTAAAAATCAGCAGTCCCCCTAACCTGCTGCTCTCAAAGACTTATTTAAAAAATTTCTTGAACTAAGTTGATCCCAAAACTTGTGTGATTCCTTAAGGACATCTCATTCTCATGACTTCCTCTCTTTCCTGGACTTCTGGTTCTTTGCATGAGTTCTTTGTCCTGCAATATACCAGTTCAGACAGAAAACTTAACCCCTCCACTAGTTTCATCCATGTTTGGACTGACATACATACTCTCAAAGGCATTTGTGAATCATATAGAAGTACTTTTTGGCATTGCACTGTAAAAAAAACTTAAAAACTTATTCTGGTTTGCTATTGTTAAGTAAAATCTACACCAAAACCTAATGCTTTGAAATAGCCATTCACTTAATTCATAATTTTGTGGAACAAGAATTTGGAAAGGCCATGATCAATTGCTTTCTACAAAGTTGCCAAGGTAATTCAATGGGAAAGGATGAATTACCTTGGCAACTTTGTAGAAAGCAATTGACCATACATGTTTGCATCTATTTCTGAACTCTTTATTCTTTTCAGTTGACCTATATGTCCTTCTTATTGCCAATACCACTGTCTTAATTATCTAGCTTTATAGAAAGTTTTGAAATCAGGTAATGAAGGTTATTAACTCTTATTTTCAAAAATTCTTTTGGCTATTTTAGGTAATTTCCAATTCCATATACATTTTAGAATCAGCTTATCAAGTTCTACAAAGTAAATCTGCCAGTATTTTGATTGAAGTCACATTGACTCTCTCTTAATTTAGAGAGAATTGATATATTAACAATATGAAATCTACTGATCTATGAACATGGTATAACTCTCCATCTATTTAGTTCTTTGACATTGACATCCCTCAGCAATGTTTTATATTTAAGTGTATGTCTTGCACAGGTTTAGATTAATTTTTTGAACTTCATGGAAATGGTATTTTTTGTTATTACTTCCATTTTTTTAAAAAAAAGAGATACTGGAGATTGAACCCAGGACCTTATACATGGCAAACAGACACTCAACCACTGAACTACATCTGCTCCCCAATGAGAGTTGGTTTTTTCATTTGTTTGTTTTTAGAAGGTATCAGAGCTTGAACCTGGGACCTCATACATGGGAAGCAGGCACTCAACCACTTGAGTTACATCTGTTCCTCTCTTCCAATTGTTTTTGATAGTGTATAGGAATGCAATTAATCTTTGTAATTTGGCTTTTTATTCAGAGAACTTGCTAAAATTAACTTATTATTACTAATCATCTTTTCTGAATATTCTATCAGATTTTTTACATAGTTGATTATGTGGTCTACACATATAAAGACAGCTTGTTTTTTTCTCTTTCCAATCTGAAAATCTTTTATTTCATTTACTTTCCATATTTGTCTGATTAGGAAATCCATAAAATGTGAATAGAAATAATGAAAGTATAAATCCTTGCCTTGATCCTACTCTTAGGGGTGAAGCCTTTAGTTTTTCACTGTTTAATGTGAGGTTAGCTGTTTATTTTTAAAAATCAGTGCCTTTTAATGAAGTTCCTATGTTCATGAGGGTTTTTATCATGAATGGATGTCAAATTCTGTCAAATTCCTTTTCTGCACTTACTTGAGATGACCTAATGGTTTTCCCCTTTATTCAGTTAATATGATCAATTATATTGACTTTCAAATGTCATAAAAATGATCTTTCATTCCTGGTCATCATATATTATCCTTTTTATATATTGTTGGATTAATCAATTGATAGGAGATGTTTTTGAAAACTGGTACCTGGTTGTAAAAATTAAATGATATTTTCACAATCTTTCTAGTTGAAGGGAAATTCCTGGTCCCACTCTGAAAACATTTGGTTTCAGTGGTGAAATAAATTTAAAGAAAGTTGCCACCAAGCACATGCCAGCTGACTATAGGTTAGGCTGTCTCAAATCCCTGCTCTAGCAGCCCCTTTTCTTGGGGTAAGTGTTATTTACTTCAGGTATAAAATCCTTAGTTACAATATACAAGGAAAAGCCAGAGAATGTGATCTGTGTTAAAGAAAGGAAATGATCAAAAGAAATAGACTAAGATAGCAAAAATAATGTAATTATCAAACAAAAACATTAAAATAATTATGAAAATGTATTAATAAATCTAATGGAAAATGTGGGGAGTGTTTATGTAAAGATGAGAAATTTCAACTGAAGTGGAAGCTATTAAAATTAAAATGGAAACCCTAGGAATAAACTACATGAAATCAGAAATGAAGGTTGCATCTGATGGGTTATAAGGGTAGACTGAGAATAGTAATAAAACTGATAAACACCTATAAAGCTTGATTAAGAAATAGGAGAAGTTTGATTAAGAAGTAGAGAGAAAACAGAAATTATAGTATCAGTAATAAAATAGTATCATTGCATAGCTTTGCAAACATGACAAGGACATCAAAATGTTAGTTTTTAGGGGAAAATGTGGGAAGAGGAGGGAGTGGGGTATATGGGAATTCCCTGTATTTTCAGTGTAACTTTTCTGTAATCTAAAACTTGTCTAAAAACAACCATATAATAAGAAATATTATTTAAAATCTTATGCCAATAATTCGACAACTTAGATGAAGTGATCAAATTCTTTGAAAAACCACAAATAACCAAAACAGGTAGAAGAGGAAATAGAAAATCTCAATAGTTTGCTACCTATTTATAAAACTGAATCCATAATTAAAACCCTTCTCCAAAATAAACTCGAAGCCTAGATGGCTTCACCTGTGAATTACATCAAACATTTAAACAAGAAATAATAACAGTATTAGACCAACCATACAGGAAAAGAATCATATATTTGATGTCCTCAAAATTAAAATGTGTGCTCATCAAAGAGCAGAAATTTTTAGGCAAGCCACCGGTTGAAAAAATTTTCTTTGCAATACATATATCTGGCAAAGGACTGGCATCCTGAATGCACAAAGAACTTTTACTAAATGTTTGATAGAGTTCATCTGGGCTTGGAATCTTCTTTGCGGCCAACTTTTCCGCAGTTAAACATGTACTTACCAAATTAATCAGTAATTCCACTTCTGTGCATTTGCCCAGTAGAAATGAAAAAATATAGCCACAAAATTTGAACAGTAGTATTCAGCCTTTCTTTTATAACAGTCTCAAACTGTGAAGAAACCAAATGTCCAGAAAGAGAATAGATGAACAAATGGTGGTATATTCATTATTTATTACTTTATTGCTGAATGGAAGAATATTCAGTAATAAAGAGGAATGAATTACTGATATGTGGGAAAACAGAATCACAAAAATGTTACATGGAGAGTTAGAAGGTAAACATATGAGTAGCTATTGCAAGATTCCATTTATTTAAAGTTCATAATTTATTTATTTGAAAACTAATCTCTGGTGCTGGAAAACAGTATAGTGACAGTCTATGGGTGGGTGGGAAGAGGTGGAAATTGACAAGAGGGGAGCAGAAGGGAACTTTCTAAGTTGGTGGAAATGTCTTATATCTCCTTTTGGCAGGTGGTCACATGGTTTACTACCATTGCCACAACTCATCTAACTAAACACGTAAGAGCTATTCATTTTCCTCTTTGTAAATTAAGTATTAATAAAAAAAATGCCTTTTTTTCTGACATGGGACTCCTCCTCTTTCATCAACAATTCCTACCACTGTCTAATAGAATTGCATAAAAAAATAAATAATAGTAACCAAAAGATTCTAAAGGTCAACCATGTGAATTTGGGTCAGCCATGTGAACCAAGTGGTAGGCTCTGTCTACTAACATAGATTCTACTTAGACTCTATATTCGAGATGTCCAGTTCAGGTTCTGGAAGGTTGGCAGGTTTGGGGTCATTATTTGGTGACTGTGGGAAGAAGGAACAATTATGCTCAACCATTATGGGGAAACACTTTATTCCTTCTCTTGTACTGTCTCCTTGCAGCCTTCCCCCAGTTGAAATATTACCATGAGCCTCAAGAGGGAGCAATCATCACACAGTTTCTTGCTGGCTCGTGGTCCATTGCAGACACAAGAGCAGCATGGCAGTTTTCATGTGTTTTAAAAAATTTTCTTTTTCTTTGATTTGCTCCTAAATTCACACTTACTATTTCATAGACACGATAAGGTAGTGGTCAGTTGTCTTCAAATTTTCGAACTCCTATTCACAGCAAAACATTTTCTGCTGTGACCTAGTATTCATTTTTCACTCTCCTCGTACAAAAACTACATGAAATAATACTTAAATCTGCTATGTGTAAAGAATATGGTATCATCTATACTTTGCTAGTTTTTTCTTTTAATGCTAACCTGAATCACCAAACTGAATTCAGAGCCCATTAGTGCATTTCAACCCACAGTTTGAAAAACATGCTTTAAGGCTGTGTTCTCCCATGTTGTGAGAGGCTCGTGTCTAAGGGCAAATATCTTCTATGCTCATCAATCCAGTATCTTATCAGGGCATGTCAGAGAAAGAATCACCTGTGTCCCATCAGTCTCAAGTCAAGGGATGAAATTTGTCATGCGGCTTGACAGTATTTTCATCATTTCTTTGTAGAAGATGCAGAAATTGTAAAACTGTAGAAGGAGCCCATGGGTAGGCCCACTTGGCCCAAGGCAGTAGCTGGAAGCACCCATTGGCTTGGAATCCTCTGTAACAAAATGGCATCCACAGGCACTGGGGTTCTGCTTCTTTGTTTAAACGCACGTGTTTATTTTTGTGAGTAGCATGAAGAAGTGAGGGTATACCAGGGAGCTTTTGAAAATGTAAAAACCATAATTAGAAAGGACTGATGAGACCCTTTTAGTCATATACAATAAGTATGTAGAACAGAAGTGGGTTTTAAGATGACGAATTAGCTAAAAGTCTCACCATGATAGCCAGCTGTTCAGCCTCAACTTCAAAGGGCTGGAAGGTGAACTGTCTGAATGACTCTGCCAGTAGAAAGGTAGTGAGTGGTACTGAGTCACAGTACTGTCAAATAGTAAAATAAAGAGGGGCATCCCATGACCAGGATATGATTGACAAGGGGATGGAGAGAGGAGGCATTAGAAAGCAGATAGAGGCAATGAGGCAGAGGAGAGAGGTTACCTGCATATTGTGCATAAACTACACTCCGCTTGTGGGATCCAGAATTGTCTTGACTGCCACATATTTGAGCGGGAAACAAAATTGTGCATGAATAAAAATCTCAAGTGGCTTCCCTCTGGTGGTGTTATTGAAGCTTCAACTGAAGTAGTGACAAAGCACGTGTGAAACACTTTCACCGGCTCCCATCATTCAAAAGCATTAATATTGCTGCCCTTTGTTACCACCTTCAGAAGTGAATTTCAATTTTAAGAGGACTAAACCTCAAATCCACAGAAGCACATCTGTAGTAGGAAGACAAAACCAACACCATCAAGCTCCATTTTGAAATCTACAGTTAAAGAAGTTTATAAATAAAGTGGAGCTCATTCAGGAGTGGGTGGACAGGACGCTGAGGGAATTAAAAATTATATTCTCTGAAGATGGTTTTTTTTTTTTTTTACAAGGATTTTGGTGTATTTTCCCTGAAGAGAAGACTTGGGAGGGACAGGAAAAATACTTTTAAATGTATGAAAACATGTCTGATGGGAAGAGAGACTTGATTTGTCCTCTGGGGCCCTAGAAGGTAGAACTAACACCAGTGAGGGAAAATTATGGGGAAGTAGACTTCAGCTCAGTTTAAGGAGGAATTTTCTGACAGTTAATTTTGGACCATGGTGGAACAGCATTAGGCATCTCTATGACTTTATTGTTTTTAAAAAGGCTTTAGATTACATAAAAAATATAGGGGATTCCCATATGCTTCACCCCTTCCCCCTCCCACACTTTCCCACATTAACAACATTCTTCATTAGTGTGGTACATTTATTAAAATTGATGAACACATATTGAAGCATTGCTACTAACCATGGACTCGAGTTTACATTACAGTTTACAGTCTGCCCTGCACAATTTTATAGGTTATGACAAAATGTATAATGGTCTGTATCTGTCATTGCAATGTCATGCAGGACAATTCCAATGTGCCGAAAACGCCCCCATGTTACACCTGTTCTTCCCTCTCCCTCTCCTCAGAACCTCTGGTGGCCACTGCCTTTATATCAATGATAAAAGTTCTTCCATTGTTAGAATACTAAAAAAATGTATAATAGAATAATAATAAGTCTACTTTAGTCCATTGTTCATTTCCCAGTTTTGAGGATTTTGGGATGGTGATGCCCACTCTGTTTCTAATTAAGAGGGGGCTTAGATCCCATGGGGCAGATGGATGGAACTATCTTGCTTGCAGTTGCAGACACTCTCTGTTCCTTGGGATGGTAGTTGTCCATCATCATCTCTTTGTTAGTTGTCTGAGATTCAGGGTTCAACCAGAACATGAACAGACCAAAGATTTAAGTCTCTGGGACATATATTTAACAAGTATAGTGCTAATCATAGGTTCAGATAAAAGGGGCAGAAAAGCCATGTATAGGAAAACTATAAATGAGTCTAACTCTGTTACACTAGGGAGCATAAATTCCAAAGGCCCACTGACAGGGTGCCAAATTCCTGAGCTTGTCTGCCCTACTTATAGGGTCTGGATGTTTCTAGAGCCCTCAGGAGCCCCACTGTTTGAAGCCCTGTTTACTGTGGCAGTCAATGAGATCCTGCTGAGATGTGCATAAGGATAACCTCTGGAATGACATCCTGATTCACTTTGAAATCTCTTAGCCATAAAACTAATTTGTATTTTATATTCCCCCCTTTTGGTCAAGGTCTTTTTCCAGATGCATTGCTAGTTGGCACTTGGTAATAGTCCCTTGACGCCAGGGAGGCTCATCCCCAGGAGTCATGTCCCACACCAGGGGGGAAGGTAGTGCATTTATATGCTGAGTTTGCCTTAAAGAGAGGCCACATTTGAGCAACAAGGAGGCTTTCAGGAGGTAACTCTTAGGCAATTTATAGCATGAGGCTAAGTTTCAATTTCACAAGAAAAGGTTCATAGCTACAATCATCAAGATCAAGGGCCTGGTGTAATGATCTGTCTTCCTTCACTAGGCACTGCCCATGTACTCAGGGGTTTCTTGCTTTTCTATTAGAGAAGGTAGCAGGACTCCCTAGGATGGGAATTCAATACTCTTTTGATTATTGTGTGGGTCTCCATCCACTGAGACAACTCCTCATGAACACTTGGGCATATTCATATGCCTTAGAGGCATGCCCCAGGTGCATCCCTCCCTACACATCCCCTCATCACTGACACCCCACACCAGTGATCCTCCCCTGCCACAGTTGTGATTCCTTCTGTGATCCAAAACCTCTCAAAAACAAAGCCAAAAAAATAACCAAATAAAATTAATAAGGTAATAAAATAATAATAATTTTTAAAATAACAAATAAAATACAAGAATAAAAAATAAAAAATTTGAATAAAATAAATTTTTTTATACATTGTGTCTTTCATTTCTGTAACATCTGTTGTCTTTTACGTACAATGACAATTTCTTCCATATGTTCCCCCAATGTCTTATTTTTTTTTCATTTTATCTTCAAAGAAGCTTTAGGTTAGAGAAAAGCCACATAGAAAATAAAAGAAATTTCCATATACCCAATACCCTCCCCCTTTTCACCTCTATCCTATTAACATTTTACATGTAGATGGTACATTTATAACAGCTGATGTATAAATATTTAAGCATTGCTACTAACCATGGTTAATGGTTTACATTATGGTTTACATTTTACACCATACACTTTTACAGGTTTTAATAAAATTTAAAATGACCTGTATCTGTCATTACAAGATCATGCAGAACAATTCTAATGACCTAAAAATGCCCTATGTCCTATCCTATTCTTCCCTCCCCCACCCCTCAGGACCTATGGTAACCATTAAGTTTCAATTTTTGAAGAATAAGATTCATAGTTACTTGGGATAATATTGGTCTGTTTTCTTTTGTTAGGCACTGCTTATGTTCTCAAGAGATTCTTGCCCCTCTAATTGAGAACATAGCAGGACTCCCCAGGATGGAAGTTAAATATTTTCTTGTTGGGTCTCCACCCACTGAGATAACACACTATGACACGATGAACACTTACATATTCCATAGAGGCATGCCCCAGATGTGCCCTATCCTGTATAGCCCCTACCCCTGAAGCCCTACACCAGTAACCCTTCCCTGCCATATTTGCCAAAAGAACATTCCCACCATTGTAGTTTTAATCACAGACCTGCAAATCCCCAGAGTTCACCTACTCCTTCCTCCAACCCTCCCCCCAGTTCCATGGATAGTCCAACCCAACCCCCAACCCTGCTTTCCCTCACAGACCGGCACCACCAAACCCAATCACATCACTGCACCACTCTCATGCCCATCCACTGCCCAACCACACCCTTTTATCTTATCGTAGATTTTGCCCATATGGGCATCAGCTCCCCACACTCTACTCTGTTTCTGTCTCCTGTTAACCTATCTTCCAGATTCTAGCTCTGTGAGTCTGCTCAATTTGCTTAAGTCTTATCAGTGAGGTCATGTAATATTTGTCCTTCATTGACTGGCTTATTTCACTCAACATAAGGTCTTCAAGATTCATCCATGTTATCCCTTGTGTTAATACTACATTCCTTCTTATAGCTGATAATATTCCATTGTATGTATATACCACATTTGCTTATCCATTCGCCTGTTGATGGACATTTGTGTTGCTTCCCACTTTTGGCAATAGTGAATAATGCTGCTATGAACATTGGTGTGCATATATCTGTTTGTGTCCCTGCTTTCAATTCTTCTGGGTATATCCCCAGCAGTGGGATTGCTGGATCATATGGCAGTTCTATGGTTAACTTCTTGTGGAACCGCCAATCTGTCCTCCACAATGGCTGCACCATTCTACATTCCCACCAGCAGTGGATAAGTGTTCCCTTTTTTCCACATCCTCTCCAACATTTGTAGTTTTCTGTTTTTTTAATAGCTGCCAGTCTAATGGGTGTAAGATGATATCTCATTATAGTTTTGATTTGCATTTCCCTAACAGCTCGTGATGTTAGCATCTTTTCATGTGCTTTTTAGCCATTTGTATTTCTTCTTTGGAGAAGTACCTATTCAAATCACTGGTCCATTTTTTAAATGGGTTGTTTGTCTTTTTTATTTTCAAGATGTAGGATTTCTTTTTATATACTGGATATTAAGCCCTTATAGGATAGATGGGTTGCCAAATATTTTCTCCCATTGAATAGCCTGCTTTTTCACTTTCTTGACTCCTTTGAAGAGCAAATGTTTTTAATTTCGAGGAGGTCCCATTTATCTGTGTTTTCCTTCATTGCTTGGGCTTTGGATCTAAAGTTTAGAAACCATTTCCTTCTACAAGATCTCATAGATACTCTCCTACGTTATCTTCTAGAAACTTTACAGTCTTGGCTCTTATATTTAGATCTTTGATCCATCTTGAGTTAATTTTTGTATAGGGTGTGAGATGGTGATCCTCTCTCATTCTTTTGGGCATGGATATCCAGTACTCCAAGCACCATTCATTAAAGAGGCCATTCTCTCCCAGTTAAGTGGACTTGGTGGCCTTGTCAAATATCAGTTTACTGTGTATACAAGGATCTATATCTCTCTATGACTTTTACATTCAGCCTTCATAAATTTATTTCTTAGTTCTTCCTGAAGACTGCTTATGCCTTTGGTCATTGCCAAAGTCTGTCCATTGAGCTGTCTGATTTTATAACTTCTCACATCACCACCATGCAATTAAATATTAAATACTCACCAAAGTGGAGCCAACGGAAACCAGACATCAAGTATTATTTTTCATCATTCAGGCAAATGTTGGTGAAAAGCTGGTAGACTTCTAGTGTGCAGTTGAAAAAATGCAGAGTTTTCTACAAGGTCAAAATTTCCATTTTTTGACTCCTCTTTTTGAAGTGATATTCCTTATATTTGAGACCTTAAACAACCTTTCAGTTAAAAACCTGAATCCAGGACAGCATTTTAATAAAAGGTTAACATTGAGTAGTTGTTAAAACCGTATGTGTTCTTCCTGAGAGTGAAAATGTATTTTCAAATGTTAATTAATTCAACCTCACAGGAAGCCAGACAGGAAAAGTAGCCAGTGCTGAGAGAAGTACCGCCTCCACCCCTACCCTGAAAGGGTTTCCTGTGGGATATGCTAAAAAGAGTTCATTTTATAATGGGCCATCCCTCATCCTCAGTTCTTTAGACGGGGCTGTTTTGTTGTATGGCCACATTGTGTACATTTTAAACAGTAGCTCAGAGCAATAGCTTTACGTAACAGCACGGATAGGTCTAAACTCCAGAACATAAACAAAATGCTTCTCAACTCCTGTGGCCTCTGCAAAGGTTTATCAGATGAGAGCCTTGCACCAAGCCGTTGAGTTCTTGTCCTTTCCAGTAAGAAAAGTCACAGTCTATAGCAGCAGAAAGTTTTACAAAGCTTATCTGATTTCCAGCTCAGTAACCCATTATAAAAGGGAGGAAAAAAAAAAAAAAAAGGACAGGAATCAATCTATTTTGAATAAGGTGAATGCAGCAGACTGGCATGAAGGGAATCCTGCATGCAGAGATTAGACCTGAATCTATTATTTGGACAATCAAATTGATAGCTTCCACTGGGTAATCTATAATGCGTATATGTATGTTGAGAGTATGCACATAGCTTAAATATATTTATCAAATAGTCATATGCTGTATCTACATGATACATATGTAAGCTATAGACGCATTCTATGTGTCTGATTCAGAGGCCTAATATATGCAGTAATTTTGAGTCCAATTATTAAAAAGTGCCAGAAGCAAGCTTGAGGTCTTTTTCACTTTGCAAGCACAATGTATTCAAAAGCACTCTGTCAGCTCCTGTCTCCATAGGAAATTCTCAAATCATATCCAACTTGATGGTATTTTATGAGGATAATAGGAGGCAAAGATGTAAAACACCAAGTTAAGTTGAATTAGTACCTAATACATGGAAGTCATGCAATAATTGCACATTTATTTTAACATAAATTAGGCCACCTGAATAAAGAGGAATATTCTCCATTTAATATGTCTTTGTAGTGGGCTTCTGAAAAATAATCTCTTAGTTTCTTTGCTTCAACTATATAAAGTCAAGTCTTCTCTATTTTCATGATTTATGACAATAATTTGCACTATTATATAATACCATGCTAATGACCTCATCATTCAACAATATTACAACAATTACTTTTAAAAAATCCAATTGAAGAACTATGAGATTAAAATTTATGCATGGTTCAAATTTGATGAATGTTGGTGGGCACAGTTTATAGTCACCTCTAATATAGACCTGAGACAGTTTGTTCTAAAACCTATTTGAATTCAATATTAAAAATAATTTCTTTTGATTTCCTCTAACATTTTAGGTTTTAAAAATTTACACAGGAGTTGAAAATTGCCTTTTCTGATTTCAAAGCATCAATAACATTCATGAATATAACATAGAGTCATAGCCCAAAGGATATCTAATGAATACAAGTTAGGGCAGCTTGCTTTGGAACCTGAAAAGTAGGCTTCAACTACGGAAATAAAGCAATATTAAACTATGATTCAGCAGTGACCTAAAACAGGGCAACTCTAAGGAAAACCGTCAGGCACACAAAGTTCTATTAATACTCTCATGATTTGTGTCTATTCAAGTTCCTCAAATGTTGATACTTCACTCTTCTAACTACCTAGTCTACTCTCAATGAATGATCTAAAATAAATTCCTTTCTACAAAGATTCACATTTCAGATTAGAAGCCATACCTGGTAGTGGTTAAGTGCTCTGAATTTAAAAGAGTTAGTTTCAAATCCTGGTTCTACTACTTACTAACTGCTCCAATTAAGCCTTTTGAGATTATTTAGACTCCTCAAGGTGGGCTAATGTAGATTCTAATAAAGGCAAAGGATGTGATACACACATGGTGATCAACTTTTGCTACCAGGCATAATAAGTTTCATCAGACATTTATTTAAATTGAGCAAGCCATTCCTTCAATCCTTTGCCAGCCACCAAATTTAGTAAGCAAATGCTTTGTGGGTGATGAGTTAGATGATAAGTGCACCATATATGATGTTTTTGGCCCATTGTTGTCCTGTACCTGCAGGATACTGGGATCCTTGACCAGATGATTTCTAAGCAGGAGGTCCAAACTGGAAGAATATTTCTGTTCGAATTTTTGATCATGTTTGAAGCATTTGCTATCATTACAGGAAAGGAAAACCAAATTCAGAATGAGTGTCTATCCCATTCAAAATCTGTCAATGTGCTTCCAGGGCTGTAAGCAATTGGTCGACATGATCCACTTGCCACCCATGGGTGCATCTGGATCCTCTACATGCATAGGCCATGTTGTCCTTCAGTCTTTGATGGTCCCTCATAATCAGTTGCAAAGAATGGATCAGGCCATCCACTTGTTGGTTCCAGTTCCCTTTCACATGTGGGAAGGGGTTTTTCTAATGAGCATTAAAGAATAATTAAATTCTCTAATGGACTTTCCATGTCCATAAAGTTTTCCATAACATCGCACCCCCACATGGGTGGCTTTTTATTATCTAATTATTTAATTCCCACTATCCAGAGCATATTTATGGTCCTTTTTCTACTACCCTAATAACTGGTATAACACTTAATTTAGTAGTAGTTGTTGTGGTGGTAGCAGCCGAAGGAGTATTCTCTAATTTCTCCAATACTTTTAGTACTCTTAGTACAGACCACTGGGCAGATTGATGTTTCCTTTTTTGTGAGAGAATGTGGACATCAGTTGGCCCCAATATAACTGTTTTTTGATTGAATTTTGATCTTCTACCCATAAGATACCATTACAAACTATGCTGATTTTTTTTTTTTCATTCTCTGATAATTGACTAAAAGTAGGTGCCCATTCACCCATGGGAATAGGTACCTCCTCAGGAGAATCTATGACAGGATTTAAAAGCCTAGGTTCTACTTGTCTATGAGTGCAATGAGTGCCGCCCACAGTTATCCTTGTCACATGTCCTTGAATATACTATTCTCATTGAATGAGGATCAACCTTTGTGTGTTTCCGTCCTTTTCAGACTATTGCTTTGATGTAACCCATAACTGGATGAGTATTTCAACTCTCAAAAAGGTTTTATGTCTTTCTGTTAAAAAATGCATTTTCAATAAAGGCCCAATAATAATCTAAAAATTGTTTCTCAGAGTACAACTGGCAGAAGTCTCAGAAAACTTCATAGTTCAGAATCCTAGTGGCCATTGCCAGGTGGGAGTCAAAGACTTTTACCAAATGACCCCAGTGAGTGCAAGTGAGTTTGGCTGACTCTGCTAATATCATCTGAGTATGGAGATTGCACATGAGGCTGACTGAGCAATAGCTCTTCAGAGTTCCAGTAAAGCCCCTTGCTGTTGAGAGTCCCATATAAAGTTGGTTTTCTTCCATGTGACTTCATGAATGGAGAATAACAGAATCCTTAAATGTGTAAAATCATCCTCCAGCAGCCAAACTCTCGCTTCTGTTTTAGAGCAAGCAGGAAAACAACTTATTCTTGGTTGTTTGGGTAGAATGTCTAGTGGCTCCAGCCCATGCTATTTCTAAGAATTTCTTTGTTTCTGCTAGGACCTGTGTTTTAGCAGGATGAATCATTCATCCCTGGTAGCGGTCATATAATTAAATGGCTTTGTTATTCAGCCTTTGCTTGAGCTTTAGATGCAGATAACAACATTATATCACCAGTCTAATGATTGACAGTGTTCTCCAACTGAATAAAATCTAAATCTTTTCTCACTGACTTTTAATTTTAAATATCCTTGATGGAGAATATTAAATATGTATTGGTGTTCATCCAACTTGACTGGAAATTAGCTTTGACTTTTTTCCAAAATAGGAATTGAAAAGAAAGAATTAGTTAAATTGATCACCAGAGTGTGTTCATTTTGCTGACTTGAATAGTTAACCCCTTCAGCTATCAAGTTTGCACCAAAGTTTATTCTTCTTACCTTTCCCCACCGTTCTTCCTCCCAGAGTCTTAGACACTTCTTGAGTCTGGAGCCATCTCAGTAATCCTGCTTACTGTACCAAATACGTCTTATTGGAAGGACTCACAAAATTGCAAAATATGCTCACACAAAGCATTGATAAAGGCATAAGATATGATCAGGAGGAGAAAGAAATTACATTCAATCCTCAGAAGTCTAAGGCAGCTAGGCCCAAGGCACAACTTCCAAATTTCCTTTTTACTGCAATTGGATATGCTTTGTTTCTAGGTGGTGAATTAGCAAGACACATGTGAAATGCCTTGGTGTCAGGAAAAATATAGTCCCATCCAGGGAAAGAATTTTTTATACCCCTCTGGTCATGTAGCCAAAGCAAGATACATGATCAGGTTTGATAACAGAGCTTATGATAACATAACAGAAATCAGGAACAAACCATAAATCTGCATATTTTCTATAAATAGGGTTGACCAGCTTGTATATGCTGCCTCTTTGGTATGTTTCAGGGCCCTAGTATGGAAAGGCATTAATTTCTAGACTCCACATTTCGTTCTGGTATAGCCAAGTTTAACACCATGAATCCAGTCACCCCTGGAGATAAGCACAGATTAGAAATATACTGGCTGAGATTTATGGTGCATTTACACACTAGCTTTGTGATCTATTACAAATTGTCCAGCTTGGTTGTGATTCAATTGTTCTCATATATAAAATAATAAAAATAGTGCCTACCCTTATATGATCATTGTATACTTGAACACAATAAAGCATTTAATTGCTGAGTTCAGTGTCTGGTGAATAATAAACAGACTTTAAAAATAGAAGCAGTGTTCCAATATGTATTGTGCATTTACCATAATAAAAAAAAGGCACAAGATCTTAATTTGGAGCAGTGACTTATCGCAACTCCCAGTGGAAATCAATCTGGGAGTGAAAGCAGGAAGGAAATATATAGGGAGTTCAGAATAGTGATGTTTATCTACCTTGTCTCTTCAATCCATTCCTTTGCCCTCCTTTTTTTCTCCTACTTTTGATTTTATTCTTTTACTGAATTTATTTCTATGTATACCAAACTCTGTCATAGAGCTGGCTTGCTGTTGAAAGGAAAAATATGTGGGTGGCTCTGATAAAAACAAGAAATTTGTATTTAAAAAAATAGATTTTCTCTTATTTGGAATAAATGACACTCTCCAAGGACTGCTCTCAAAAGGTTACCGAGGGAGTGGATGTGGCTCAAGTGGTTCAGCCCTGGCTCCTGGCTTCCCACGTGGGAGGTCCTGGGTTCGGTCCCTGGTGCCTCCTGAAAAAAAACAACAGCAACAACAAGCAAACAAAGAAAACCAAGGCAGGGGAGCCGATGTGACTCAGTGGTTGAGCACTGGCTTCCCACGTACAAGGTCTGAGGTTTCAATCCCCGGCCCTGGTACTTCCAAAAAGAAAAAAAAAGTTAACCAAATTTGACTTTTTATCAGGTACATGAGTATTGATAATTTCTAGAACCCACTCTACTTACTTGTGCATTAATCATTTCTCCAAGTTGAATTATCCTCCTCACCAACTAGCATTTGTACATAAAATGATGCATATCTAGTCTTAGTGTCCCTCCTACCTCTCCAACCTGTCAGATGGGGCCATAACCCTTCCTCAGCCATGTGTACTTGAGTTTAGATAGAAATCCTGTGAATGGAATGACTTACTTGGCTTTGTGGACTAAAAGCTTTTTGGTGATGTGGTGGCTTGGAGTTATCCACCCCAGAAAAATGAGTTCTTTTCTTTTCTTTTTTTTAATATAGAGTGCTTCATGAATTTGTGTGTCATCCTTGTACAGTGGCCATGCTAATCTTCTCTGTATCATTCCAATTTTAGTATATGTTTTATTCTGAATCTATTCCTGTGAGTGCTCACTCTTGTAAAAAGGAACTATTGATGAGGTTAGTTCAGTTAAGGTTTAGCCCAAGTGTATCAAGATATGTCTGAAACCTATTACTGGGGTCCTTACAGAGAAAGCCAAAAAGAGAGAAGCAATGGGGAGCAGCCAGAAGTTGAAAGTCAACAGAACCTGGAAGAGCAATGTGTAGTCACTGCCATGTGCATCGCCATGTGGCGAAAAGCCAACGACAGGGATCGTTGGCAGCCAGACTCAGAATGTCACAGTCTTCAGGAGAAAGCATCATCTTGCCGATGCCTCGATTTTGGACTTCTCCTACCCTCAAAACTGCCAGCCATTAAATTCCTGTTCTTTAAGCCAACCCATTATATGGTATTTATTTTAGTAGCTGGGAAACTAAAACAGATGAAATTGGGGTAAATTGGACTCATATTCCTTCCATGCTCAGCTCTGATGTGTACAGTACATAGTAGCTCAAATATACATAGGCAATATGATTAAGTAAAAGCTGCACTGGATTTGAACATTTAGAGCAATCATTTTCAAAATTGTGTGCTGTGAACCATGGTTCTCAAATGAACCCTTACATGGAATCCCAACAGACAAAACATATTCAGATGAAACTTCTCTTGTTAATATATGAATAGGAGACTTGGGCACTAACTGCTCAAAGCCCATCCCCACTCAGGAAGACATAGGATAAGAGTTTCCAGGAAGGGAACCAATGCCATATTGCCTTAGGCCTTGCTTTCTAATATCAGAATCATAGATCCAGAAGGAAACTTATCAATCGTCTGGTCCACAGTTCACCAGCTCACACACCTCCAGTGCCGCGCATGTAATGTAAACACATCCCTCTGGAAGACAACAGGAAGGGGTAGGACCTGGGACCCCGTGGAGAAGGCATTCCAACTCAGTTTTGTTAACACACAGACAAAACATCGGTGACCCAAATCTAGTTGCCAGTGTAAGCCCTCTTCATTTTGTAGATAAGGAAATAGAGATATAGACATGATGTGTTCCAAGGCTCTCTTTTCCAAGGCCAAGTCCAACTCCTTCATCTTATGACTAGAGAAAGGAATCTCAATCTTTTTGTGCTGCAGAACCATTTGTAAATACATACTTCTATTTTTAATTGTTGCAGATTCAGACTTCGTAAAAGAAAAGAAAAATGATTCACTTGAAAAAGTAAATAATAAAACCTACAATGTGGTAGCCACTTTTGAAAAAAAGTATTCAAGTCAA
Source organism: Cabassous unicinctus (assembly GCA_029593785.1). Lineage (NCBI taxonomy): Eukaryota > Metazoa > Chordata > Mammalia > Cingulata > Chlamyphoridae > Cabassous > Cabassous unicinctus. The sequence continues at coordinate 26,858 of JAQZBX010005048.1, read as the reverse complement.
TCCATAGAAAATCACTCTGTCAAATTGTATGGGAAGTTCATAAATGCTTACTCTTAATATCTGTGCTTATCTCCTTAGTGAATGGGAGCAAATGCCTAAGGACAGAGCTGGTCCACGGGCCACACTTAAAGTAGCTCTGATACAGAGGGTCTGAGTTTGACCTATAGATTTAATTTAGAATTCCTATGAGGTCTTTGCTTATGCTAATCTAGGAGAGTACAAAATGAACCATTTCATTTCAACAACCATCACTAACTTTCATTTTTATCTATAAGTATCTACGGTGGTTTTATGAAGGGATTTTGTAGGAATGTCAGCCTCGGTCTTCTATTTTTAAAATTGTTTAAAATAGACAAGAGGTAGAAGGCATTCTGTGATATATCCTGTGTTTTACCAAAAATTACAGGAATTAGACTGCAAAAACATTTAATTGGGGCTTCATTCCTGTGTTCTCTTTTCTTTATATTTAGAAACAACTTCAGCCTGGCCAAAGGTTCTTGCTTAATTAATTGGTATACAGACAGAATAGAAAAAATAACTCAGTGAGATTTTCAAAAGTACCAGGTAATACAATAGTGGTTCATTTCTTTATTGCAAAAATTTATTAGTCCCTGTTCTTACATTCAGAATTAATTTGGGAATATTCTTCATGGTTAACCAGCAATGACATTATAATTGTAAAGCAAAACAAACCTCAAAAAATCCTTAGAAGTTCTCTTAACTTAAAATGTCATTTTAAATTTCAATTTTTATAGCTATGAAATGTTGACTAGAGAAGATGCTTGAAATTTTATTTAAAAGGTGATAAATGTTGGGAAAGAAGAGAAAAAGGGATTCATATATTTGGTGGTTGTTCTATTTCTTCTACTTGAACAAGAACATATTAATGTGGCTTCTTCTAAGAGAATCATATGGGAAAATCAGTCTCTGATATTGGAGAAGCATTTAACTCTTCCTATTTCACAGAATGTGTGTTTTCTTCCAGGATACTATACCTAGAAGATGTTTCTCCTCCCCAATGATTCATTTACTCCTTCTCACTAAGGAGTCAGGTCTTTCAAAAGGATTGATTCCTCAGCAAATCAGACTGACATTTGAACGGTATCCTTCATACTTCCTTTATATGGATGTAATATATTATCTTATCTTCCTCATGAAGAGTAAGTATTTTAGACAATTTTTCAAAGGCAATGGCTGTACTCTATGCTTATGTTTTATTTTACATATTACAATTACTTCTCTTAGAAAGCATAGAACTTGAAGTTTGTCACACCCAATTGTAGGTGTGAAGGAGCTTGACACTGGGGTCATACTTCCCGTACACAGTCAAGCTGGGTGGGCCCAGACTGCCAGTGCATTGTGAATCCCACTACAGCCAGTGTATGTAAACTTGGAATTAATCCTACTGCTCTAAGTCTAGTATAAGGTGTGCAATATCTTTTATGAGTCATCTCTACTTGAATACCTCATTGTTTATCATAAACTCAACACATTAAAAAAAAATTGTTGCCCCCCACATACCGTATTCCCTGCATTAGGGCCTCTGTCAATATCCCCCTGTATAACTCTAGTGAATATCCAAGTCTCATTAAACACTTGACAACTCCTGTCAATTCGATCTCTTTTATTTTTGCATTAGATGTCATTTCTCCATGTCTTTACTTGTGGACCTCCTGCCTTGTTTCTTTCCTGGCTTGCCATGAAAGCATACTTACTGCCCTTACAATCAGTTCTCACATCATTGCCAGATCAGTCTTTCTAATATTTAGATTCCAATTTAGGGCCATATTATCTGTTGCAAAAGCCTTCACTGCCACTCCCCATAATTGTTAACTTCAGAGTGAAATCAAATCCCCTTAGCATAGAAAGGGAGAACTTTGTTTCTTTTTGTAAAAACTTTATTTCAGCTTCAAAAAATAAAATAACCTGCAAAGGCAGCTTTAACAAGTTATGGAGGCATTACTTAAAAAAATCCTTTTCAGGCACATTTATCTTATTTAACCCTAAAAACAAACTCAAGTGCCTCTCTAGTGTTCCAAAAGATCAATAAATGATCACAGATTGGTTAAATGACATGACCAAGGTTTCCTTGTTAATGAAGAAAATGAAAAAGAAAAGCTTGATCATACTCACATCTCATAAAACTGAATCCCGTATTTTTTTTTTTTACTTTTAGCATTGATACAGTGCCTTCTTTACCTTTGCTACAAAAATATTACAATATTATTGTTAACCATAGTCTATAATTTACATTAGTTGTGTTTTCCCATGTATCACCATATTCTTAGCACCTTATAATAGAGGAATATTCTTGTATTTGCATTATTAACCACAATCCTCATCTAGCACCAAAATCACTTTATTACACAGGCCCTAGATTATCCTCTAGCTTTCTTTCAGTTGACATTTATATCCCTAAACTACTCCTTTCAGCCACAATCACATTTATAAATCAGCAGTGTTAATTATAATGTGTTACCATCGACTCTATCCATTTCCACATATTTACGATCAACCTTATTATGCATTCTACACACATTCAGCATCAGCTCCCCCTTCTCAACCCACATTCTGTTACATGAATCCTGGCTTCTGCTTTTGCCTACAGTAGGGACTCTCTTATTCATCCCCCGTTTCACTGATGCACTGCATTAGCCCAATCAGTATATCTAACAGTCCAAGGAAAGATCTTAATTTTAGAGCCAAATCCTGGTGAATGAGTGCATTAACACGATTTAAGAAAAACTGAAATGTCTAATGTGTATTTCATACACCTTTTTCCAATTAACCGACTAGCCAACAGTGCAGGCTGCCTTACATGTAAGAAGGCTTCTAAAGTGATGTTAGTTTTCCAAATGGACCCCGTACTCACCTCTGTATCTTGGTACATGCATGTTTCCTATGTGTAAAGTATTTGCCTTCCATGTGCCCACCCTTCCCCTTGCTCTTTACTTCTGTTCTTCATGAGTTAGCGCAGCCATCCCCTCCTCCAGCGGGTCCAGCCATGTCATAAATTTATGTCTCTTCTTACTTTTAATTAAAAGACAGTTCTATAGATTCTTTTCTGAACAAGCAAACAAGATTCTTTAAGACCAAGTGAGTCTTTCTAAATGTTTATCCTCATTTTCCATATTAATCCATCCTCCCTACCAAGTCAATACTGAGGGCCCTGCAGAGTTTGGTAGGAGAGCCAAGCTAGAATATATTTCTGTTTAATATTCCTAAGTAGCAAAGAGGACATCCTCAATGTGCAGATTCAGAAACTGTTCCAAGTGAAACAATTAGTTTGATCCTGAGGCAGCCTTGTGAATTCTAGAGTCTTAATACTTGCAAAAGAGTTTAATAGTCTCTATCTTGACCCTCTGTGGAATATTTGCAACAATCAGTTTTTCAGACTCTTCCAGAACATCCTCATGCATGGCAAATTCCTTCAGCCTAGAATAATTCTTGGCTGTAGCTTTTAAAGATATACCCTTTGTTTCTTTGGGGAATTAAATATGAAAGCATTGTACTGAAATAATGACTTCATCTTACATACGCCTTACTATTTGCCAGGCACTGGTATAATTGATTTATATAAATTAAGTTTGTTCAAGAACAAAACTTGATAAGGTACAAGCAAAAACAAAACAAAAATATCTAACTTTATTCTTTCTTTTCACTGTTCCTTTAATTCTTCTAGGTGAGCTATTTGTGACCCTTCCCTAGAAGATATCTTGGATAGGTCCCACACAAATTTTATGACCCTCATAGAGGGTCTAAAACTGACCCTCTAAAACTGACCCTCTAATCAGTTTTAGTTCCAAGAATTGTTTCAATTCAGTAACTAAAATACTCTGTGTATTTTAATAATCCAGGCAAAATTTCATCTAGAGTTTCATTTTCAGTCTAGGAAGCCGATGATCTGGCCAGCCTCTCTACCACCTGGTCTTCCTCTCCTTCTCCTCCCTACTCCCTCTCTCTAGCTCTTTATCCATATATCTAACCTTTCCTCTCCAGCCTTTCCCCAACAGAGCATAGGATAGGGTAGCTCCTCACTTGTGTGGCACAACCATACCTGGTGTTGATGCTCTCTAGAACTGACAGATTGTCTTAGTTTGCCAGGGCTACTATAACAAATACCACATTCTAGATGACTTAAACAACAGGAATTTATTACCTCACACTTTGGAGGCTAGAATCCAAAATTATGGTGTCAACAGAGTCATGCTTTCTCTGAAGTCAGTAGGTTTCTGGTGGTGGTTTGCCAGCGACCCAGAGCTCAATCTCTTCCTCCATCACATGCCTCTCTCTCTCCCTATCTCCTATTCCTGACTGTTCTCAAATTTCCTTTGCTTATAAGGATTCCAGTTATGTTAGATTGAGGCCACACTGATTCAGTTTAGCCTCACCTTAACTAATAGGATCTTCAAAGATCCTGTTTACAAATGAGTTTATATCCAGGACCAGGGTTTAGGATTTGAATATGTCTTTGTGTGGGACATGAGTCAATCCATAATGCAGATGTTCAAATCCAAAAATGATCTTGTAGAGCACATCTTCACAGAGCCATCTCTATTGCTTCTGCATCTAGCATTACAACTCCAGCTCTAGCTTTTTTAGTCTTAGTTTACTTTGCCACCGGCAAGAAGAGCTTTGCTCAGAGTCTCCTCTAAAATGACCTCCAAACAAGCTCTCCATTATGCCTACCTCTAGCCATGGGAAACATGAAGCTTTGTCCCCCATTTCTGCCTTGATACTGTTGGATGCAGCTTCTTACCTTTTAGATTCCTTAGAGGTGAATTTTTGACAGTGTGTTTGCATGGTCTTCCAAAGTAAAGGCATGTATGTATCAAGCATGTTGGTTGACTTCCTTGAAGTGCCTCTCTCCCTTCCCATGGCACCTGTGGTGGTTTGAAGCTGTATGTGCCCCAGATAAATGTGTTCTTAAACCTAATCCATTCCTATGGGTATGAACCCATTATAAGTAGAAGGCTTTGATTGGGATGCTTTAGTTAAGGTGTGACTCACTTCAATCAGAATGGATCTTAATGCAATTACTGGAGTCCTTTATAAAGAATGAAACTCAGAGAGAGAAAGTCACAGAAGGCAAGAAGCTGAACATCAACAGAACCTGAAAAAGAAGGAAGAGACCAGGAGACACCGCCATGTGCCTTGCCATGTGACAAGCTAAGGACTAGGGAACACCAGCAGCCAGTCCACAGTCTTCAGGAAGAAAACACTGCTTTGATGAAGGCTTGATTTGGACTTTTCCCCAGCCTCAATCTGTGAGCAAATAAATCCCCATCGTTGCACATGACCCATTTCATGGTATTTGCTTAAGCAGCCCAGGAAGTTAAAACAGCCCTTACCTTTCCAAGTCATGCGTGGTGGCCTAGAACATCACATTGGTATTTATATTTTAGCAAGATACAATGGACTTGCTTGGGACCTAAGGCAATATAAAATTGTAAGGGTCCAAAGTTTATGGTCAGAGTACTGGATTTGTGTGTCTACTCCATTATTTATGAGCTATATAACTTTGGCAATTTATATACTATCTCTGTTTGTTTGTTTTTCCAATGGCAAAATGGAAATAATCATAGGATCTCTTCCATAGCATTGGTGAGAAGAATAAATGAGGTAATTAAAGTGAAAGAGTTAAAATAGAGTCTAGCAAATAGCACTCAACTGTGTTTAGTTGTCAATAAAAGTCATCAAAATAATTTTTTTATAACATGCCTAGTCTCCAAGGTAGGCATTATATTAAGGCAATTACTGAGTTTTCAACTAGCTGGCAGCAAGACGCCCTTGGCAACAGCAGTTGCTGTGAACTGCAGAGAATAAATGCAGAGTATATTAATCTGGGTAGCATATGTCCTACTATCCACCCTTCCCTCCCAATAGTCACATCTTGACCTGACCTGAAGAGACAGACAGGCAAAAAGGCAACTATATCTATCTATCTATATCTATCTATATCTATATCTATATCTATATATCTCCAGAAAGTAAAATGGACAAGTCTTCTCTAAGCTTTTCTTTTTGTTTTCCAAGTCAACGACAGCAGCGGTCCAATTAAGAGGTCTGCTGGGTTCCCAGGCAACACAGTAAAATAATTGCATATTTTTTGTGTTCTATGGTAATATTTTCCCCAAGAAGTCTATGCAAGTCTATAAGGAGTGTGTTACTTCATGATAAATTCCTTTCACCCATTATTAAATAACACAGAATCCAAACATTTAGCATTGACTTTTAAAAAACATTCTTTGGGTGATACTTGAGAATTACTTTTGTCTGAAACCCAATGCTTGCTTCTTATGTAGTTTTTGAGCTGTTGGTGTTGTGGATGATGGTAGAGTCTGAAAACTGCGTTTGATACCTGCACTAATTTATTGTTGTGAAGTTCTTAAAAAGTGAAGCTCTGCTTCACAGACTCAAAAATGCAGAAGTCTGAGAAATTAAACTGAAAAGGTAAGTCCCTCATGGAGAGAGATATTCGCTCTATTCTTCATCTGCCCCAGCATGATCATCAGTAGCTCTGTTTTGGGGGATCTATTGCTAAAGTCCAAGCACAGCCAAAGGACAGATACTTTTGCTTCAAAACTCCCAGCACTAGAGTTGCTGTACCAAAATCCCCAAATCGAATGAGTTAAATATAGGTCCATCTCCAAAAATATATGCAATAAAAATATTCCTCATTTCACTGCAAGTGGTCAATGTTACAAGGTGATTGCATCTTCCCAGGCTTTAGTGTAGGGCAGGGAAAGAAATGGAGTGAAGGATAAAAACTGTGACTTGTTCCCAGACTAAGGTTATTATTACAGATGATTAGAAATGTGGCCTTTCTGACTTTCTAACTACAGTGAAATTGACTAGAATATTTAATAAAACACATGATTTTTCAATTGGGTATCCATTAGCTTTGTGTGGAGAGCATTATTTTCATTCACAACTCATAATACTGTGCACTTTTTAGGGAAACTCAAATTGCTTTTCTCCCTTCCAGGTATCAAACTAAATATTCACCTATGTGTGGCAAATGCTATTTATTCTCTGAAACTTACTTATCACATCTTTTATGTAACACCAAGAAATGTGACTCAGGAACAGCAACAATAAAAAGACAATCTATTTGATGAATCATTAAACATTCACTATTCAATAAATTTTTATGGATTGCTAGCATGTTCCAAAAAGTTGATTATGTGCTGGGGCTATAAAAAGAAAGATGTGGTATCTACCCTCAAGGGAATGGCTATTAATGTTAGGTAACAAAACAAAACTAAGGTTTTCAGATAGTCATCATTCTTTGCAGTTGTAAACTCTATTATGAGGATATTTGTACATACTTTTCTTTATGGGCTGTAATTTATTCTTATTATCTGTCAATTTATCTATCATACTATACGTGTATACATATATATAAGTCCCATGTGAATATATAAGTATACATAGTCATGCAAAATTTAAAAAAAGACAAACCGTTTGAATTTTATTCATAACTTCAGAATATGAACAATAGTATATTGCTGACTTGTTGGTTAATTATGCATTTCTGGAGCTTAAACCTCAAATATAGAGAAAGTAAAATTTAAATGTTGATCAAACTACTTTGAGAAAACCATATAGCAAAAAGCTCAAAAATGTGTTTTGGCTGGTAAGACAATTTGTAAAATGGGCCTTTATGACTGGCCCATTGGGAAAATGTCGAGTGTCTTATTAAGAGCATGTTTTTGTTTTTGTTTTTAAGAGCTATGGTAGATATATACATTTGCTATATTTGGTATAGTTGAAGATTCATCCAGACATGGCATGCCAAGATGGTGGGTAAGAGCATTTGTTCTGGAGCACAAAGGCTGGGCTTGAAACACAAGGCTGGCCATCTCCCAGCTGTTGGACCTTGGACAAGTCACTCAACCTTTCTGTGCCTCCATTTTTTTATGTAAAATGTTTGCATGCTTACCGGGCATGCAGTAAATTTTCAGCATTAGTAGAAGAGGAAGTAGTAGTAGAAGAGTAGTAACAGTACTAGTACTAGTAGTAGAAGTAACAGCACTAGTAGAGGGAGCAGTGGCTATGGTTGTAGGGTACAACTGAGAAGAAGAGCAATGGCTCTCTGTTTTCATTTTTAGTGTGCAATTCTCAACTTCCACGTGGACAGACCAGAAAGGAAATGGGCTAATGTTGCCTCAAGAGGGAATAGTATTTAATTTATACACATGCTTTGACTATAACCTTCTAAATGAGGTGATTGTAGCAATATATGAAGAAAGATCCTCTCTAAATAGCTGAATGTTGATTTTCAATTATGTGGAAAGCTCTCAAGTAAAGGATGGTGGCAGTGCTGCTTTTGTGGGGCCAGGGGCGGGGGGGCGGAGGGCAATAATTGTCTCTGACAAAATATCTCTACGTTTCCTGCCAGAAACAGGATGTGAGACTAGATTCCATACTGCATGGCAAATCATATTTCCCTATCTCTCAAATATCCATCTCTACTTTGAACAAAGGGTTTAGCTCTGTTTGCATGTTATCATTCAACTGAAGCTTAAAAATAGGTGAAATAATTCTAAATATAAGTAGTTCACATCTTGAAACCAAACCAGCCAAATGATGATATTTTTCATGTCATTTTTTTGGTGTCATGAAGACACAGACAAACCCCTGTTGAGAATATGACTTTTAATATAAGAGTGCATTTCTGGAGATTGAGCGATAGTAGATGCTAAGCTTCGTTTCCGAGGGAGAGGTTGTGTCATCGAGTCTAACAGGAATGGAGAAGGGAGACACATTCTCTATGACAGCTTCTAGTCCTAATCATCTTTCAATCTCTGAAATAAAAACAGTCCTTTCCTATGAGTATAATTCCCAGTAGAAGCTAAAAACTGTTTCTATTGTTATATTACAATTTGCTTATATGCTTGCTCCATTCTCAGAAAATGAGTTCCCCCAAATTAAGGCTCCCGTCTGAACCTATTTTTTTACTTTGCATCAGCCTGACAAATGGCATCCCTGACTACCCACACCCCCGCCACCGAAAAGTTTATTTGATAGAGAAACCTGTGAGTGAGTGATGTGATTAAGACCTGGGATGTTTCCAATCTTTTTTTCTGCCATATTATGCCATCTCTGTGTCTTCCTAAGCAAAGTAAAGTGGAAAGCTAGATAATAATCTTCAATATAAGAACTGTTTAATGGGACTGATCTCATTGATTCAGTTGAAAGTGAAAAGAGTTTCTCAAATCCCTATTATGCAAATATCTAAATATCCTTGCTGTCAAATCTCTCCTCAAAAGCTGAGTACATACCTGGTTATACTTGAGCTAAAATACCAACTTCTCTCAGCTCTTGTATGAGTCACAGCTAAGCCAGCTTGCTGGAGAGACTGCACTAATGGACAAGGCTAAAGAGAGCGCTATTCCATCAGACAGCATGCGTGAAAAATTGGGGAAAATCTGCTTACCCATGCATGAAAGCATCATTCCAGCCCCGAAGTCCTCTATCATGTTCTAGAGCTGTAAATCATGTTTTCCTTTTCCTCTTTCTCAGTCATTTGATCTCAACATCACACATTTTTCTATGTAGATATTATGAGGAAACAGAAGGCATGCTTTTCAAATTTGCATGACATGAAACTGTCAAGGATCATAAAAGTGTAGTATTTCAGGATCTGGATCCAAAGAAATATTGATCGGCAAATGACAGATTAACTTTAAATATTGATGGGCAAATAATAGATTAAAATCCAGCAATCATACCTGTAAGATGTTTCACTTCAATCCAACATGAAATTAACTCTATAATTGTATAATGGGGAAGAATTGATTTAAAAACTGTGCATTTAAGTTTACTTGAATGCTTAACTGCCTCCCATCTAGTTAAGAAGATATACTATAACTAACCTGCTTTAAGGGAGAGTGAGAAAAACTGGTAGTCCTGTGCTCCAACGATGTTGGCATTTTATCTGCAACAATAAAGATATAACTTCTAACTTAAAGCTTGTCAGGCCATGAGTGAAGACTATTTTTGTGGAAATATTAGCACAATTAGTGTAAACACTAGAAAGGAACCTTGGCAAGCTAGAACTTATCTGGTTATGAGTTGTATGTATCATTAAAAGAGATGGGAAAAGGGCAAATGAAATATGACAATTGATGAAAGAAATGGAAAGGCTTAGTCTGGTGAAGAAAAGATTCAGGAGGGACCCAAGAGTTCCTCCTTTGGGGTCCTAAAAAGCAAAAGTAGAGCCAATGGGAGGTTGACTTTGTCCCAACATGTGGAGCACGTTTAATGGGAGGTTGATACTATAACAGAATGAACTGCTTGGGCAGTGATGGGTTGTGCGTTTCCTAAGACTGCAAGTGTACAAGCATTTGTGGAAGGTTTGAAGGAAACTGAAACATACAAGTTGTCACTAGAGTTATTAAATTATAAAAGTCACGTAATTTTTCATCAGACCATATAATTTGTCACTGACCAGGGACACTTTAGCAAATCAAAGGAGGGGGCACTATTAGTAATTATGCCAGGATGGTAAATGTCAATGAGATTTTCCTGGAAAACTGGGGGTGTATGAGCATCATAACCTTGAGCTCTTGTCCATTTTTACTTTTCTATGAGAATGTTTTCAGGGAGCTTCACTTTACAGAGCTTCCTGAGCTCCCTGTGAAAATAATTAGCAAATGTAATTTGGACTTCTGAGAAAGAAGGGAGTGAGAAAGACAAATCCAAACATGTATGGAAGCAAAAATGTTTAACTTTTGTCAATTCCCCCAACTCTATTCATAATAGCTGAATCTCCTTCCAGTTTCCTTGTCTATCTTCTCAGGGATCATGTTCTATACTCCTGCTGTCCACACCCCCCATAGCAGTGTACCAAGCACATTCAACTTCTGGTAAGTTCTCTTTACTCCAAAGCATCTCATATCCAAACCCCCATTTTTCTAATTTAATTGGTTAACTAAACTGAAGCACTACTATTCAGTTGATAAATGTGTCCAATGAGTACCTGCATCCAAAAACGGTGTTTCCTCTTATCCTAAATTATAATAGTTTGCATTTCAGCATGCTCCATAGACTTATTTAATCTGCAACAAGCATCAATGTAGAGAAACTAACTGGGGGTCATTTAGGCACAAATACTAGAGAGGTGGACAATCAGGATCCAAGGTGTCTACCATGATGTTTCTTGAACTTTGTCCTAATGTGGAAGCTGAATAGTAGCCCTCCAAAGGTGTGCACATCCTAATGCCTGGAACCTGTAAATACGTTATAACTGCAATGGAAAAAGTAAAGCAGACTTTTGGTACCTGGACTTGTGGTGCTGCTGTAACAAATACCTAAAACTGTGGAAGTAGTTTTGGAAATGGCTAAAGGGAGAGGCTGAAAGAATTTTGAGGAGCATGATAGGAAAGTCCTAGATTGCCTTTAAGACTGATGGTGGAAACATGAATATTATAAACACTGCTGGTGAAGCCTCTGACAGAAATTAAAAACAGGTTCTTGTAAACTGGAGCAAAGAGGATCCTTGTTATAAGATGGTAGAAAGCTTAGCTGAATTCTGTCCTACAATTATAGGGAAAACAGAGCTTCTAAAGATGAACTTGCATATCTAGCTGAGGGTATTTTCAAGGAAAGTGTTGAAGGTATAGCCTGATATCTTCTTGCTGCTAATAGTAAAATGCAAGAGGAAAGAAAATGATTGAAGGGAAGAATTGATAAGCAGAAAGGAATCAGGGTCTGATTTCAGAAATACAGATTGCAAAGGATGCTAAAATTAGTAGATTCACTCAAGAAAGCAGGATCTGGGAGAAAGCCAAGAGTGTGGTTGGACAACCTTTTGCTAATACTTCAGAAGGATTAAAAGGTCAAAGTATTCAGCCCCAGCAAGGGCTCTGAAAAGTTTAGGATCCCCTTAGCCATTTCAGCAGAAGTCAGGGATAGAGAGGACTAAAGATGTGATTATTCAGGAAAGATCTGCAGAAGAGACTCTTGTGTAATGGAGTGAGTTCATGAGACATACACAGAAGACCTACAAGTTTTTGAGGATGATATACAATCAGAAACTTAGCGAACTTAACTGAAAGGGAAAGAAGGCTGTGAGACTCTGAAAATTCTATAGGCAGGAAACAGGCTGATGAAATGACTCAGCTGCAAACATGTGCTACCTCTGAAGAAAATTGAAGAATAACTCAGAAGGTGGAGACTTGAGTCCGAAGAATGGAGCCTTGGGCCCAGAGGGCAGAGCCTTGAGTCACAGAAGATAATCCCCAGGCTTTGAAACCTACCACAATTTGCCTGGTTGGATTTAAAAATTTCTTGGGATTAGAGGCTCCATTTTTCTTGAATGGGAAAATCTATACCTGCAATTCTATGCCTGACCCACCATTGTATTTTGGGAGCAGCTAACTTGTTTTCTGGTTTCACAGGTCCACAGATGAAAAATAATTTTGTCCAGAATGGAGCATACTCAGAGTTTCACCCATACCTATGTTAGATGAATTAGATGATGAGATTTGGGACTTTTGAGTTGATGAGACTTAGATGAGATTTTGTACTTGACTTGATGCTGTAATGGGCTGACACTTTTGGAGACCTTGGGATGTGAAGAATACATGGTGCATGAGGTGCACATGAATCTTTGAGGACTAGAGGATGGACTGTAGTAGGTGAAAAATTCCCCCCTCCCCCAAACAATGTCCACATACTAATCCCAGCATATGTGAAAATGTTACAGAGCAATAGGAAGCCAGTACACCTAGGGACTGGTGTTCTGGGACTGGGTCTCAGGGAATCCAGATTACTGAACATAGAACCAAGCCAGGAATGGGGTATGGAAAGAAACAAAAAGGAATTCAGCCCTAGAGTTGGATGCCAGATAGTAATCCAGTCACAAGGAAACAAAGCAGAGTCTGGAAAATGGAATTGCAAAATAAATAAATGAATAAAGTCAGAGTGGATCAGATAACAAAGCTAACTCAAAGCTAGATGAGGAGCTCTTATCCAAGGAATACTTCTGTCCCCACTGTCTAAGGTCAGTGCTGGTTCCAGTGTCTGGAGCAGGGCTGCCTCTGGGATTGGGAGTTAAATGGTCCCACCTTCTAAGGCAGAGCAATGTAGGAGAAGGAGATGGTGAGCCAATGTAGGGCATTGATTAGACTTGTTCCTTTGGTTTGAATTCCCAGTGCCTGGAATTTAGGAAGCTGTTCCAGGAAGTTAATGAAACTTTTTTTTTTTTTTTTTTAACAAGAGACAGCCAGGCAAATTCTCACCCAGATATCTGAAATGTGTTAGAAACCTACCAAATAATGACTCTTATAAAATAATTGAAATACTATTTATTTTCTTGAGAACTACAGGAACAAATAAGAAACAACTTTTTTTGAGACAAAAATGCATGTACTTTATATTCATCATATCTTACAAAAGTTACCCCCCTTCCATCGGAGCCCCAGACACTTGTCTGCCAAAAGAAACAATATTTAAGGAAGCAAGTCATATAGTAATATGTGATCACTTTTTTCATCATAATTCTTTATTATTGTCATTTTGACTTCATCTTGGCCTGCTCTATTCTGCTTCTTTCATCACTTTGCAAAATCATCTGAATCTTCTGTCACTTTTTTTGACCAAACAGCAGATTTGCTTTTTTGTTCTTTGAATAGCAAGAGGGGCATCCGAAGCAGGCGATTTGAGATGTCATAAACTTTTTGACACCATGCAGCCCAAGGCATTCTGGTTAGCACAGCTATGGGAACAAAGTCCCTTTGCATCTTTGTTTCCTGTAAGATTGCTCCGAATTAAAAATAACATCTTTAGAGGATAAGTAGCATGTAGGGATTCAGGGAGCATTTCTGCCTGGCAATATTTGGTAACCAGGACTCATATTGGTAGCTATTATTTATTAGCTGTCTACTATTTAACACTTTCCAGATTATCTCATGTCGTCTTTACAACAACCCTATGATGTAAATATTATTATCCTCTTTCTCCAGCTGAGGAAACTAAGAATTTTCCAACAGCTGGTTTGTGGCTGAGATAGGATTTGAAGACTACCAGACCTGTTTAGACTGCCTTTCCAACCCTGCAGCTTCCCTGCAGCTGGCATATTAATTTCCATTGCTGCTGAACCAAATTAGCACAAACCTAGTGGCTTAAACAATGCAAATTGTTAACTTACATTTCCAGAAGTCAGAAGTCTGAAATGGGCATCCCTGGGTTAAAACCAAGGTGTTGGTGGGCTCTGCCACCTCCAGAGGCTCCAGAGAAGAATCGGGTCCTTGCCTTTTCCGGCTTCCGGCGGCTGTCCCAGCATTCCTGCGTGTGAGGCGGCATCATTCCACTCTCCCCTCTCTTCACATCACCTTCTCCACGTGTCTGGCAAATCTCCCGCTGCCTCACTCTTGTAAAGACACTTGCCATTGGATTTAGGGCCCATCTGAATAATCCTTAAGCACCTTCTCACAAAATCCTTAATTAATCACATGTTTTGCCATGGAAGGTTTTAATATCCACTCTTCCACCACATAAAGTAGTACTCACAGGTTCTTGCAGGGGGGCCAACATTCAGCCTACCACAGTTGACAGTTGGTTATTCCATTATTCCATAGCTTGTTTGCTGCTTGAGTGTATGGAGGTGGGATTTTTGGGTTTTTTTGTTTTGTTTGTTCGTTTGTTTTTAAATTTCCCTTCACATCTGTCTTGCCAATACAACTAAGGTTTGGAATATGGAGGGAAGCTTTCTTCTGATATCCCTGGAAGCCCCCATCATTTCAGTGGTAAACCTTTCCTTAATGGGTTGACCAAATTTGTCTCAGTGTCATGAGACTCAGTGCCTCAGGGATGGCTTCGCTCCCCTTCGGCCCTCGCTGTGGTGTCTGCCTTCATTCCTTTCCTCTCTCTGCTGAGCTATGCTCTTTTTGTTGTAGGAGGCTGAGAAGAAATGCAAAGTAGCCTCCCTCCCCTATCTAACAAGCTTGCAGGTTTGGCGCTCCGAGTTTTGGATGCCTTACTTCAGGAGGAAAGTTTTGCTGAGCCAAAAGGAGAAGTTGCCAGGCTCTGGGGCTGTGGTCAATGCTGCTCTAACAAACACCATAGACTGATTGCCTTAAACTGCAGGAATTTGTTATCTCACGGTTTTGGAGGTTAGAAGGCCAACATCAAGGTGCTGGCAGGGCCGCTTTCTCCGTCTGTAGCGCTCTGCAGGCGGCTGGCCGGCAATGGTAACAATCCCCGCCTCCGTGAGGTGGAGAGCTGTTTTCCCTCCTCTGCCTTCTCCCGACTGACTGCATCAGAATCTCCTCCGCTGAGAAGGACTTATTGGATCAAGGCCCACTCTGATTCCCTTTGGCCTTGACATCTTTGAAACTCCCATTTAACAAATGCGTTCACACCCACAGAACCAGGGGTTAGGGCTTCAACATGTCTTCGCAGGTGAATGACTCGATCTACCACAGCCTCCTTTCCGAATGCTGCTTGTAAAAAAGCCTTTGGCTGAGAGAAATTGAAATGGTTTAATCCAGGGAGGAGAGCGATGTGGGATGGTTTCCCAGAAAGCACCGGAAGTGGAGGTTTCAAGCGTCAGCGTGAGTCTGTGTGTGAATGCCTGTGTGCTGCACCAGAGTGTGGCAGAGAAACTTGCCCCCAGGACTGGCTTTATGGAGGTGGGGTCTTTGCATTTGTTAAAGTCGCAGGTTCCTAGCCCTTTACCCAAACATATTAGATCAGAAGCTTTGGGAATAGGTCTCGGGATTCTGAATAGTTAGCAGTTGCAGGAGGTGAAGGTTACACACAGCTTCTCGGGTGAGTGACAGGATAAGAGTGCAAAACCCTGCATTCAGAGGCCGTTTGCATTTGGAAGGTCAGGCTGTGGGAGACACAAACACGGGGCCGCTTGGATGCCAGTTTCCCCTTTAAAAGGGCTAATTATTTTCTAGGGAGCAAATCTTTTCTCCTATGTTTAAAAACGTCTTTATATTGGAAATTGGTCAAATATAGCTAATATTCAACTATTGAGGGAAGACTTCTGGCTTGGGGAGGCTGGTTTCTAATACTGTGGGAGTCAGAATCCACGGATAAACTTTCCTCTTTCGTCTTCCTTGGGCAGGTGTAGAAATCCGAGATTTCTACGGACCTCCAGGCTTAGGGCAGGCCCACTTGGGTTCTGGTTTTACACTGCCAGAACAACGTCAGGCCACTGGCAAACTTGGCCTTAAAATTCGGATCATGTCCATGCTGGGAGCCATGAAGAAATTTGCTTCATGGTGTGGCTTGCAGAGCTTTGGCTTTCCTAGACTTCAAATTCCCTTAAATGGAGGGCTCTCCTGGCTTACAGAGCCTCTCCCTGTTAGATACGAAGATGTCATCCTACATTCATACGGTCATCAGAGAAGATGCTAAATATGCCGTTCTCTTACTTACAAGCTATATACCCTTGGGCAAGTTTCCTGCAGCCCCTCCAAGCCATCGTATCTAAAGGGAATTTATATAATATCATGGAGAAACACAGAAGAACTAATGCATTAAAGTGTTTATTATAAAGGCTGGCAAAGGAAAGTATCCAATAAATGTTAGCTATTATTTTTGTTATTGTTATTCATTTCCCTGAGGTTGCACAGTTGTCAGTGGTGGAGCTGAGCTTAGGCTGCTCTGATTCCAAAACCCATGCTCTTTTTTTCAAATCACTGTAACAGAGAGTGGGGAAATAGGGCTGTGCCTCAGCTTCAAAACAAACTCTGGTGGTTCCGGATGTCTGTCTCTGTGGCATGGCCATCGTGAATGGATGTCTTTTCAGTGTGGTAATCAATTCATAACCATACAATCTAGGAAAAAACATTGCCCGGAGTTGCTGTGGATTAACAGGATTCTCACATGCCCAGCTTTAAATACCAACCATTATTTTTGTTTTCCTTGTTTACTTTGGCTAAAGTTAAATATTTTGTCAAATAAAGTGTTAGTGGTTATGTTTTAACTCATGCCATCCATTTTCTTCCATACAAGAAAAAAAAAAGTGCTGCACTATAAAAATGTCTTTAACTAAAATGTCCTTCAATTTGATGTTCTCTTGGAATAAATAACTAAAATCTTTCAAGGAAACATGTAGTGAAAGAAAGAATTACTCACTGATGTGTTATTATATTTCAATCCTTGGGGAACTGTTGAAACCAGTTTTAAATTGAGTAATAATTCTGCAGTGCTTTAAAAATGCTTCTGAGGGGAAATCTACAGAAATGTCTTTCAATAAACAATGGGGGTGGACACTTAAAAAAACCTTCATATTACACAGCCTATTAATGTTTCATTGTAACAATTTTTTCCAAAGCAATTTACTCTATTCAAGATGTCTGATGATGCAGAAATGTCTTTTCTTTTAATAAAGAATAAAAGATAACATTTACAGAGTGACTAGTTCCAAAAATTATCAGACGGCAAAATTTTAAAAAATGATTTCTTCCTCGCAAAAACCGTTTGGAAGAAGATGATCTTATGTGTTTAATGTCTCTAATATTTCAAATAGTTAAAAATGTATAACATATTTCCTCCACCTAAGGATGCAATGGAGAAGGATTTGGGCCACTCACTTCTGCCACTAAACACTTTGCTCTGTTAGGGGACAGGGGAAGGGATGGTCATTACTGGAAAAGGACACCCCTTTACCTCTTCTTTGGAACATACCTGCCCCTCATCACCCTCCAGAAAACACTAGCCTGCCATTTTGGTGGAAAATTAGTCAAAGTTTGCCAATCCAGGCTCAATAGATGAAATATCATATAGGTCCGAAATATGCAAAGGACACTTTTTACCTGATGAAAATCAATGAAATAAGTTTCAATATTTATCAAGCTACTTATGAGCAAATATAATATATAAAAAATGAGGAGATTTAAACAAAAGATGGCAAAAAATACGGGTCCCAAACCACCAATCTGCACCCCATGGCACATTGCCAGTCCATCGTGGCATTCATTTTGCGGAGCCAATACAACCTCAGAGTCCTTCTCAACACAGCACTTTGGCAGGACATTGGCCTTGATCAGGATGGTAGCTATGAGGAAATTTTCACCCTCCTGCTTGTGTTTTAAACTTGTCATGTTTTCCTACTTCACTATGTTTGTCTTCACTGTGCCATATGCTGGTTTGTGTTTCCATCTCCACCTACAAGAAATATATTTCCTATATTTCTGGACCCTGCACACATTTCCCTCTTCCAGGAAGTCTTTCAAGGTGTCTCAGTAGGAACTAATGTCTCCTGCTATAGCCTCTGTTCCAACAGATGTTTACCCATTTTCTTCTAATGCCAGCCAGCTAGTCCCTATAATATATAACCTACCAGGTTTTCAGTGCTTCAGGGGATTGTGGCTGATTGGGTGGAGACTTAATATACCCAGCGATGGATACAGCGACTGGTGAAATTTGTCTCTTCATTTTGGGGAATGGTTGAGAAAGTCTTCAGTTTTAGGAAGGAGAGCTGCATCATTTTAGGTAGAAACACAGAGTTGTTTTGTTGTTGTAGGGAAATTTCGAACGTGTGTAGAAAGATGAGTAAGTACTGACACGGGGCCAGTTATCGATGTATTGCCGTCAGCTCCAAATCCACTCTTCTTTGCTCTGCTTATTTTCACTGTGGCTGGACCCTGTAGTCATTTCTTCTTTTCCAGCTGGACTTAAGTTCTTTGTCATTAGAGGGCATGAGAGAGACGCTGCCAGGTTAGAGCAGAAGGAAAGGATGTTTCTTCTCTCTTCTGGGGTGTAGTTTTCTATGTGACAGCCTGTGGGGGTGTAGAAGCCTTGACCTAAGCTTCCCACGTTGCTCAGCCGTGGCCACGCCCTCTAGCAAGTTTCCTCATCCCTGGTGGCCATTCTGAATTTCAGCCTCGGGGCAGGAGACGGGTCTTCACCGTTTAGGAGTTCACTCTCCTCAGCCCTAGGGAAAGTGCACAGTTCAAGCATTTGCTACTTCTGTGTTCAATACAGCCATTTAAAAACAAAAACAAAAACAAAAACTTTTCAGTAGTTAACTCTGTTTTTCTCTTTGAACATTCTTTATATTAAATTTTTCCTATTCAAATTATTGGCGTGTGATTTTCTGCTAACTGGACCCTGATTGCTATACTCCAAGATCCTGACAATTTTCTCTTATGTTTTCTTCTAGATATTTTATAGTTTTAGCTTTCACAGTTAGGTTTCTGATCAATACTGAATTGATTTTGGAATGGTATGAGGTAGGGATCACAGTACGTTTTCCACCATATGGATATCTAGCTGTTTAAATACAATTTATTGAAAAACTGACTTTTCCCTTTTGAGTACCTTTGTACCCATTAATGGAAACTAATAGACCATATAGTTGTGGGTGCCAATTTTTGGACACTTTATTGTGTTCCATTGATCAATATTCTTATCCTTAGACCAATGGCACAATTTGATTAAATGCCTGCTAGAATTCAGTAGAGAAGCTATCTGGGCCCAGAGTTTTATATGAAGTGAATTTTTAAGTACAAATTTAATTTTTTAATAGATTCAAGGATAGAGCCTGGTTATCTATTTTTTCTTGTGTGAGCTTTGGTAGCTTCTGTCTTTCAAGGAATTTGTCCATTTCATCTTTATCAAATGTATTGGCACAAAGCTGTTTATACTATTTCCTTATTAGACGTTTAATGTTTATAGAATATGCATTTATGTCCCCTCATTCCTGATATTGGTAATTTGTGTGCTTTCCATTTTATCATAAGTCCTGCTAGAAATATATCAATTGTATTGACCTTTTCAAAGAACCTCCTTGTTTCTTGATTTTCTCTATTGATTTCTATTTTTAATTTCACTAATATCTTCCTTTATTTTATCGTTCCTTATACTTCTTTTAAATTGAATTTGTGTTACTTTTCGTGGTTTCTTATGGAGAAGCTTAGATTACAGATCTGATCATTTTTGTTTCTTATAAGCATATAACCTATAAATTTCTTCTAATTACTCCTTTAGCCATATTCCACATATTTTGGGTGCTTTGTTTTTTCTCTTTCAAATACAATATTTCTTAATTTCTTTTATGATTTCTTTTTTGACCCATAGGTTATTTGGACGTGTGGTGTTTGTTTTCCAAATATTTAGAATTAAGATATCTTTGTATTATTTATTTGTAACAATTCTATTGTTCAAGAGAAACTACTTTGTCTAATTTCAATCCTTCTTAATTTGCTGAGATTTTTTTGTGGCCCCAAGTCCCATCCGTCTCGATAAAGATTCCACGGACACTTAAAAATCATGTGTGCTTTCATAATGTGGGGTCTGGTGCTCTAAAAGAATGTAGATTCCGTCAAACTGGTTGACAGCGATGCTCAGATACTCACTTATTTTTTATTCTCCTTGTTCTATCTTACTGAGAAAGGAGTTTTGAAATCTCTGTAACTGTTGGCAGTTTCGTGTTACATGTTTTGGAAGCTCCGTAATTCTGTGCATTCACATTTGGGTTGGCGGGTGGGGTGGGGGTGCTTAGTCCAAGCAGTCAGCAGTCAAGCTGGATCTGGGTTTTGCGGCTGCTGTTACCGCCTGCCACGAGCCACGGGCTTCAGGTCCATCGCACGCTGACTGCTCTCAGCTTGTGCTTGGTGGACACCTGGGCTTCTCGGGGAACTTTCTCGGTGCTCCTGTTCCACCCTCACCTTTGAGCAGGTCCCGCACACCTGGGCTAAAGCGGGGCTCTCGGGCCTCTGAGCTCGCCGTGCAGTCCTCCCGCCCTGGCGGGGTGCGGGGAGCCTTCTCAGTGCTCCGGGCCCGCCTGTGGGGTGGGCTTGCTTAGAGTCTGCTGTCTCACCAAACTCTGCCTCTGCCCTGTGGCGGGGCTTAGGGGGGAAAGCCTCCTGACCCTCCCCTGGCTTTACATCGGTCCTGGACACTGTGCGCCAAAGGATTTCTTATCTACTCCTTGGGCGGATGGCCTCAGTTTCCACCCTCCCCTCAGAGGAGTGATCTTTGCCTGGGCTCTGGGAGTGGGAGCGGTTTCTGCCCTTTTCCCTGCTGCTTGCAGGTTTCTCTGCTCTGAGAGAAGGGTCTGGGGAAGCAGGCAGGGTTGATTCCCATCCTTCAGCCCAGATTTCTACAGCCTAAGCGGAAGCACCCTCTGTTGTTCCTTAACAGCGTTATTAATAAACTGCTCATACTTAAAAGAGCACAGTGTGGGACCTTTGACATGTTTTACCCCTGCAAAACCATCTCTACAATGAAGAAGTGAACGTGCCTGTCATCCCCCAAAGTTTCCTTGTGCCCCTTTCACAACCACAGCCACCTCCAGAATCAATCTCCTCCCTAACCTCTGGGAACCAGCAATCTGTTCTCATCCATAATTTTATCATTTTGTCATTTGTATTGTTTTGTTGTTTGTTTGTTTTTTAGGAGATACTAGGGATTGAACCTTGCACCTCATACATGTGATGCGTTCACTCAACCACTGTGCTACACCGGCTCCACTGTATTGGTTTTTTAAAACCAGTAAAAGTCTCCATTATTCTCTTCCCATTATCATTGCACAGCTGCCCCAATCCCTTGAACTTCTGTTTGGTTCAATCATCAGCAATGCTGAAGATGCTAACAGAGTCATAGAGAAGGCTCTTGGAAAACTTTCATTTTGTAAAATTGCCTGTGAAGATACAGGGATGTGAGGGAAGTGAGATCAAATATGACAACTTGGCTATTAAACAGACTTTGTTTCAAATGTATTAGCCAAAAGACTATATGGAAGTAAATATCGAAAACTGTGCCCTATTAAATGTGTTTAATTGAATTAGTACAATTATTTAATGTAATTAAATAGTACAAAAGGGCTGGAGAAACATTGTCCCTGTAGTGTTTCACTGGCACTCTAACTTGCCTAGGACATTCACTTCAATGTCAGCTCTCTGCCTGCCAAGGGGCAACCTTCGCATCTATCCCTGGTCTCCTCTCTTCTTTAAAATTATTGCCAAGTGCTCTTCCTGTGTGTGTGTGTGTGTGTGTGTGTGTGTGTGTCGTTTTATTCCTGCAAAATTGGCTGATTCCTATTTCTACCCCCAAATGCAAGCAATTAAGCCCTATTTTATCTAGGACTTATTGTCTTTTCTTTAAATAGGACAACAGAAATTGGTGCAGTTCCTCCAAAGAGGCAATTTGTATTGCTCCTAGATACTTCTGATTTTCAAAAAATAATCCATCTTCTTGGTGCCTTCATGTATATCACCCAGGACTTGGGATAATTGTGCCCTTACGTACTGTTGGGAATAGGTCTCTACACTTGACTTCTGTAGTCTGTGTCTTCATAGATCCAAAATTGGAGGTTTATGCTCAGAAAACGAGGTCATGCCAAATGATCGACAGTGTGCTTCCATCTGCACACACCCTAGCCCACACTTATGCCTTGGATACACATGTATTTATTTCACAGGAAATAAAAAATATCACCCAGTGATGTGCTTTCCACTTGGCTGAGAATCAACAGTGTCTCACCACCAATTTTAACACTTACTTACACTTAGATACTTTAAATAAAATTTTATCCATATGTAGGAAAAAATAAGGCTAATCACAAGATTAACTTAGTCCAGCAACTACAAAATGTGGATTAATTTTCAAGGCAAATCTGAATTTCTAAAGAGCAAATTAAATATAACATGGAATAAAAATTTTGAATGACACCTATTGTATTAGTAAGAGGGGTGCTGATGCAAAGCACCAGAAATCTGTTTGCTTTTATAAAGGGTATTTATTTGGGATAAAAGCTAACAGTTACAAGCTTCTAAAGGTTGATTTCTCACCAAAGTCAGTTGCCACATGCTGAAGCAAGATGGCGGGCGATCTCTCCTGGTCTCTCCTTCCTCTTTCCTCTTAAGGCTCTGTGGGCCCAGCTTCTTCTGAACTCAGCTGTAGGCTGGCATAGGGCTCGTCTCTCAGGGCTTCTCAGCTGCTCTGGTCTCATCACAAGGTCAGCTGTAAACTATCAGGTGAATCGCTCATCTCTCCCCAGGGCTCCAGGATCAAAACTAACAAAGTTCTCTCTTCTTCTATGTCTTCTTCTGTGTGTCTTCTTGAGTGAGTGCCCATTTATATCAGCCCACCGAGGGGGCGGGGACTTAAACTGAGTTACACTCTACTGTAAAAGTCTGTTTTATCGGCTTCCCAAGGAGGCAGGTCTGAACCCTGCATGCCCTAATGATGTGGTCAAATCAAAGCCCTAATCTTAACATACTTTAATCAAAGACATCTCAACTGACTCTAATACAATCAAAGGGCATCACACCCAGAGGAACAGACCAATTTACAAACATAATCCTTCCTTTTGGAATTTATAAATAATATCAAACTGCTACACCTATGCACTATCCCTCAGTTACTGATGAACTTTAAAGGGAACAAGAGTCTAGAGGATTGTGTGCTGTGTATGATACATTATGAAAAGTCTGTTATTTGTTAAGATTGATAATACTTCATTTATTGTTTCAGAAAACATCACTTCCATACCCTCCATCCATGTCCTGTGTCTATGACAAGTGTCTCTCTCACCTCACTACCTGAAAACAGAATGTAGATGATTTATTTTCTTTCTGATCCTGTATTCTCTTTAATGGTTAAGAGTCCTGGTGCCACTGGCACAATGAAACAGAGGCAGAGAACAGTATAGCTTGCAAAGTTTTGGAAGATATTACTTGGTTCTGGTTGCCCACTGGCCACACGTTTTTACCCAAATAGGCATCTGCATCCTCACAACCATACAGAGCTGCTTCAACTCCAGGCCAACTGATGGCACCTTAAATTCCTCTTCACAAATATCAAGTGGGCAGTCCAAAATTCTCTTCAATGACATTTTCCTTAGGATATTTGCTTAGTGCTCTCTGAAGGGACCATGTCACCTTTACCCCACTCCACACCCACTGAGGACCATTTCTTGCCAAAATGAAGCTGTTAGGCAGACCATCTCACATCTACCTACCTACCCACTTTGCACACTCACTGTTTCCACTCTTGGCAGGTTATAATTAATTCTCCATAAAACAGTCAGACATCTTATTCAAACAATAAAAGGGCCATACCTCTTCTCTAAAATATTCCAGTGACTTTCCATGCACTTAACCCAAAATCTGAACATGGGTTTTCAAAGTCCTACCAGAACTTGCCTTTTTGACCACTCTTACTACACTCCTCCTCAGCAAATGTGTCCCAGCTATGCCAGCCTTGTCTTGATTCCTTCCCTATGCCAAGAGCCTTCCAGCATAGGGACCCTGTACCAGCTTTTCATGGTACCTGATTTTACCTCCTTGGATAGGCCTTTCCTGCCTACTTGCTCTAAAGGAGACTTCCAGTCCTTCCTTTTGCTGCACCTTCAGCAACTGAAGGTTGGTCAACAGTACTTTATCCAGCCCTACTGGAGCCTGAGGCAAAAGGGAAATTCAGCGATGCTAAGCCTTTTTGTTTTAGCTTCCTAGGCTGCTCAAAGCAAATACCAGGAAATGGTTTGGCTTAAACAATGGGAATTTATTCGCTCATGGTTTTGGCACAGGGAAAATGTCCAAATCAAGGCATCATAGGTGATGCTTTCTTCCCAAAGACCAGCTGCCAGTGATCCTTGGCAAGGCACGTGGAGTGTCTGCTGGTCTCTCCCTTCTCTTCTGGATTTATTGATTTCAGCTTCTTGCTTCCTGTGGCTTTCTCTCTCTCTGTCTGAACTACATTCTCATATAAAGGACTCCAGAAATAGGATGAAGACCCATTCTAGTTGAAGTGAGTCACACCTTAACTGAAGTAGCCTCATCAAAAGGTCCTACGTAAAATGGGTTCACACCCACAGGAATGGATTCAATTTAAGAACATGTTTTCTGGGGGTACATAGAGTGTCAAACCACCACACTATCTTTATTTAAAATTTTGATATTTTTTCATCATGGATTTTTGGCATTAGTTTAGATTTTTTAAAATATTGCATTGAAATATTATTTATCTTGATTTCTGAGTTTCTCAGCTCCCCTTGAAATTTTGCACCCAAGGTGAATGCCTTATTTGCCTCATCCTAAACATGGCCGTGTTGTTCCCACGATGAGTTTATTGGTGGTCCATTGAGATGACTTCCACTTTGCTTCCTCAGTTTTACCTACAGTTGTGGAAATATGTGGGCAGTGTTGTGGAATATCACTTGAGTGACAGTGTAGCTTGTCCATGAACTAAAAATATGAAAGGGACTTGTGTTCCAGATGGATGTGGAAAAGATGGAACCCAATTCCTAGTGCAGTTATTCGAGGTGGGTAACTGTGATTTGAGTGCCTCTAGGGGGAAGCCTCCCTTACTACTGGGAGTTGCAGAAGGCTTCCTACACAGCAGATTTCAGGCCACCCAGGCAGCTTGGATAAGTATACCAACATGGGATTCTGCCATCTGCAGAAAAGTAAAGAACAGACTCTTCAAGAAGGGTAAGCTCCCCGTAATGAAGCTGGGGGATTCTGGATTCCTCTAGGGTCTTGGCTATGTTGCATAAAGAATTTAAGAACATGTGGTTTAGTTTGGCCAATAAAAAGAGTTTAGTGAGAAATAAGAGAAAAGAACAGAAGTACACACCCAGATGAGGATGCGGGCTCCTCCAGGCAAAGAGACAGCATTTGGGGTTGGGAGGCTACCTTTAGTAGAGCCATCATTCACTCCTCCCTTTCCTAATGCTGGGGAAGGGCCCCAGCTGCTTGCTGTTCTGATGGGTTACCCCATTGTTAGCTCTCAGGGGGCCGATGGTGAGGACTTTTGTTTGGGGCCAGCTGGGACCAACAGGGAGGCCTGTTTGGAGTTATCCAGGACCTCACCTTGACCCTGGAAAGAGTTCCAAATGGGACCTCTCGGCCAGGGTCTCAGCGGGTCTTTCTGGCTGTCTTCTTTGTAGCAGCCTTCCCTCAGGTGGATTCTGGGTGGGGTTTCATGGCCATGTTCTCTGCTGGGTCCCAGCTGTGACTCGTCTTCCCTCTTTCCCTGTATTTACCTGCCTCAGCAGCACATGAGAATCACACAGGTTAGTCGTGTTGGTGATACAGAGAGAACAACAGTGTAAACTGTAGTCGGAGGAGCCAATGAAACACGGCAGGTTCGAGCACAGGTCTGGGAATGCAGGCTTTCTCTGAATGTCCTGGTCATAACTTTCTTTTGACACCCAAGAGTATACTGCAGAGTGTCCTTCACTTGTTTTTATTTTTATTTTTCTATTATTTAAAGACAAGGCACACCCTTATTGCCTGCATCTGGATAGGCTGTTCCTTCCACTTCACCCTTGATATTCTACTGCTACAATGTAAAAGAAATAAAGAAGATGGATTTTAGGCCCCAGGTAGCTAAACAGTTAAGAAAACTGAAATTAGAGTAGGTGCAACAAATTAAAAGCAGTGAGGGAAACTTGGTGACACGTAATAGAGAAAAGAAATAGGCAGTGGTATTTACGGTGTTTAAAGAATGCTGCTTCTAGGTAAAGCAACTTCATCCCCAATTACAAAGGGTGCACTGCTTTGGAAAGAAGAATTCGGGCAAGTGATGTTTACGTAGCTTAGTATGGAGAAATATAATTTAGGGGCAATCTGTTTTAGACTTACTATAAATTTAAATTACATAGATGGGAATAAAGAAATAAAACAAGAATGATGGATGAGGAAAAATTACAGGGTGTCTTTTAAAAAGCAACGTAAGATGTTTAGAAGGTCGCATGCAAAAGGGGAATAATGAATGCAAACTAGGGATCAGAGGAGAAATAATCGCAGAGGAAGACTAGGCTTCCAGGTTAGCTAGAGGGAATACAAGGAGCTCTTCAGCATTTTCAAGGCAGCTAGAATGGGGGCAGAAAGAAATGAATTACAAAAAAAAACCAACATTAGTAGAACTGCAGAGTATTTGTC
>JAQZBX010005047.1:0-57739 GCA_029593785.1 Cabassous unicinctus | reverse complement strand
ATATATATATAGAAGGCACATGGGCTGCCAGGCTGTGTGTGCCGGTGAGCCTCGGAGCCGCCAGGCAGCAAGATGATGACGTAAAAGGAGAGAGACAAGACGTGATGCTCCGAAAGCTCCGAAAACCAGGAGCCGAGGTGGTGCAGATGGCAGAACATCTCTCTCCTACATTGGAGGTCTTCAGGATCGAATCCTGGTGAAGACTAGAGGAGGAGGATGAGAAGAGATGAAACAGACACAAAAGAATTGCCCAGCGAATGGACACACACAAAAAAACAGCAAAATGGGGAAGGGGGTTTTAAAATGGATCAAGTAAATAAATAAATCTTAAAAAAAAAAAAAAAATCAAAGGAAAAAGCCAGTTTTAGAATATGGAGTTGGGAAATAATGTCACATATTCACAGAGAAAGTAAGATTGGTACAACATTGTTAGGGACGACTGGTCAGTACCTTTTAAGAGCCTTGAAAACACGCATCCTTTTGGCCCAGCAGTTCCACTCTTAGTCATGAAGGATGTGTTCAGCAATTGAACTGCAAGGATGTTCCGTTAAACTTTGAATATGAGAGCAAAAAACTGGAAACAACCTGAGTGTTCAACAATAGGAGTTAGTACAATAACATGGAATGTCATTCGATAATTTAAAATAGAGACTGTCCAAGTTTGCTAGGGCTCCTGCAACAAAGTTCCACAAACCGGGTGACTTAAAACAACAGAACTTTTAAAATCTCACATTGTGAAGGTCAGAAGGCCAAAATCTGTAGGGGAGAATCCCTGCCTCTCCCTAGCTTCTGGTAGTTGCTGGCAATCCCTGGGTTCGGGCTTCGCCTCTGCTGACACATGGCCTTCCCGCTGCGTCTCTCTGTCCGTGTCCAATTCTCCCCTTCTTATAAGACAGCAGGCAGTTTGGCCTCATCTTAGCTAATAACATCTTCAAAGACTCTCTTTCCAAATAGGGTCACATTCACAGGACCAGGGGTTAGGTCTTGAACGTGTCTCTTAGGGGGACACAATTCAACCCATAACGGGTACATAGAGGTCTGTTTATTGTCTTGAAGAGATGTTTATGATAGAAAGCTAAGTGGGGAAAAAACAAAGCACTGGCCATGAAACTATTTACATTATGATCCCATTAAAAATGTACTTCTGTGATATATAGTCAAAGAGAAAAAGGAAGAAAACACATCAGGTTTAACATGGCTGTCTCTGGGTGGTGTGATGAAGGTGATTATCACTTTTTTCTTTGTGCTTATTTTTATTTTCCCCTAAATTTCCTAAAACGAGCAAAAATTTCTTCTGTGATGAAATTATTTTTATTTGGAAACTGGGTAGGCTGTCCAGATGATTTGTCAGTGGGAAGGAAATGGAATGAGAAAGGAGAATCAGGCACAAAACTCTGAGGACTGGACACCAGGAGATAGGCATGAAGGTCAGAAGCAGGGAGGGTGAGAAGAAAGGCCTAGAAAACAGAGGGATTTATCGGGTCTCTGCATTCTCAGGGGTAGCCAGGAGTGAGCAGGTAAAGGTGCAAGTCTTGTCCCTGAGCCTGACCCCAGCCCAGTGGCTGAAACCCTGCCTCCTGTAGGCAGCTTGCCAGCCTTCAGAACCCCAGTGGCCTGGACTCTAACGTCTCCAGGCCTTGATTTTTCATCACTTTCCTGTTTGTTATGCTGGGACTGAAGGTCTTTTAACAGGGGGATACTGAGCTGTAGCCCCCAGGTGGGACCTCAGCCAGGGTCATCCTCAGCTAGGTGCAGCCAGAATGAGATAAGACTGGGTTCCTTGTGGGTCAGATTGAGAAGTGGAGCTATAGCCTCAAGCCTAAAGGCTTCTTAAATGAGTCACCTAAATGGTCAGAACGCAGAAAAGCACTGGGACAGGAAGGGTGTATTAGTTAGATATCGCTGAGGATCAAATTGCCATAAACTTAATGGCTTAAAACACACACATTTTTCTTATCTCAAGGTTTCTACAGGTCAGGAGTCTGGGCATGGCTTACCTGGGTTCTCCACTTCAGGGAGTCTCACAAGCCTGTAATCAAGGGGTGGTCCAGGGCCAGGGTCTCATCTGAAGACTCGAATGGGGGGAGGGGTATCTGCTTCCAAGTTTGAGTGGGGGCGGATCTGCTTCCAAGCTTACATGGTTATTGGCTGGGCTCAGTTCCTCAAGGGCATTTGGACTTGAGGCCTCAGTTCCTAGCTGGCTGTTGGTCAGAGGCTGCCCTTTGGCCTCCCCAACATGGTCGCTCAAGCAAAGCATGCAGACTGACAAGGCAATAGTCTGTTAGCAATATGGAAGCCATAACCTTACATAATCTAAACACGAAGTGACATCCCATCACCTTTGCCATATTTTATTGGTTTGAAGCAAGTCACAGGTCCCACCAACACTCAAGGGGAGGGGATTACACAAGGGCAGGTATACCAGGAGGCAGGAATCATCCAGGTTGTATTAGAGCCTGCCCGCTACAAAGGGGAGCCTGCAGAAGGACAAACTGAAGCCAGATGGTCTGAGACTAAAATGGGGCTGGGGACCCCTGGTGGTAGGATGACCAAATGTCCCGATTTGCCTGGGATTGTCCCAACTTTACCACAGAAAATATATCCTGGGAAACCCCTCAGTCCCAGGGAAACCAAAACAGTTGGTCTCCCTACCCAGGGGGGTGCAAGATGATTTTAGGTAGTGTAAACTACCTGAATAACATCATGGGAAAAGTCTCCATTTGGTGCTAGTGTGTCTTATCACCTCTCTCAGATTGCCAATCAACCCTCTATCAAAGAGACAGTCAAGTGGGGAGCCGATTAAGCTCAAGTGATTGAGTGCCTGCTTCTCATGTACGAGGTCCCGGGTTCGATCCCCAGTACCTCCTAAAAAAACAAACAAACAAAAAAATCCAACTCTCATCAGGGAGCGGATGTAGCTCAGTGGTTGAGCACCTGCTTCCCATGTACAAGGTCCTGGGGTCAATCTCCAGTACCTCCTTAAAAAGAAAAAAAAAGACAGCCGAATTCAGACTCAAACTATAGTATTTCTCTGTAATTTAATATGTGTTTCAATTTAATTGTATTTATTTATTTGGTTACCTTCTATTTATGACGAGTGATAATGGTTTTTCATTTCTAATAGGGACACAAAATTTTCTTCTCTAGTAAAAAATTAAATCAACTTAAGGAACAGTAACAAAATAATAGTGCTTGAGGCATATCAATATTACATAAATCAAGAAGGCCTATGCCATCTTCCCACTCCTCTCTGCCATTACCTCTCTGATTTCATGTTTTGCCATCTTCCCCTTCACTTGTCCAAACCCACCTCCCTGGACTCCTTGCCATCTCTCCAATAAACTCCCTTGCTCCCACCTCAGGGCTTTTGCACTTGCATTCCCTCAGCGGTGGCACTCTTTCTTCTGATATCTGCATGAATCATTCCTTTTGGTCTTTACTGAAATGTCACTTTCTCGTGGTACCTTCCCTTAGCACCCGGCATCACACTGTAACCCCCTTTCTGGACACTCCCAACCCCTCTTCCCTGTTTTATAATTTTTCCACAGCATTTGCCTCCATCTAATACACTATGTGTTTTGCTTACTTATCTTCTTTATTGTCTGTCTCTCCCCACTAGAATATCAGCTTCATGAGGGCAGGAAATTTTGTCTATTTGAGCATTGTTTTGTGCACGTCCTAGGACCTTGAAAACAGTGCCTGGCAAAAAAGTAGGTGCTCAGTAAATAATTACTAGCCAAGGACTCTCTGATGCATGAGTGAGTTAACCTGGTTTAGAGGTAGCAAGCTGGGGAGATGGCTATCATTACCTCACTCCTCCACCATATATTTTGCCCATGCACCCACATTCCTTCTTCCTGCCTTCCCCTTTCTTCCTGAATCAGAAACAATGACACCTGCCATTAAAACCTGCACTTGAGAATGGCTTGGAAATGCTCTGGCTGAGTCTTGGGTCATTTGGCTTTAAAAAACAAAACAAGGAGAGGATTTTGTTGAAAGGATATAGGGGAATGTTGCAGGAAAGATAGCCAAGCCATTGGGACGCTTTTGGTGACATAAAAAATAAGCCCCCAAAATGTAATGACCAATAAAGAGAATGTCTATGCTAACAACTACACTAAGATTTTAAGTAGGGCAGCTCCAGGGTTGGATAATTCAATGACGCAATGACATCATTAAGGATCTGGGTTCTTTCCTTTGACCTCCTCTGCCACCCAATGTTTCAGCTTTGTCCTCATTTAGCTTCCCTCCTGGTTGCTATAAGTGTATGTCCAACAATGGAAACAATAGTGTTTTACTCTATGTGTCCGTCTTTCGAGAGTGAGTAGCCTTTCCAGGGAGCTCCTTGACCCTGCACATTTCACTTACAGCACATATGATGGACTGTTATGCATATTATCGATGTTAAAGTATCTCCCTGATATAATGAATAATTTTAAAAGGTGACCAAACCTGATCCCATTTATTTAAAAGTGAGTGAATTTTTCTCCATGGTGAGAGAGGTCTGGAAAGAAGTTCAGCAAAATGTTAGTCATCTCAGCCTAAAACACACCCATAAAATCACCTGACTGATGACAGAGAGGCATTAAGGGGAAAGGATGGTCTTTTCAATAAATGGTGCTGGATCAATTAGATATTTATGTGAAAAAACTCATGCCTTGACTCTTATACTAAACAATTTGAAATGTTTCATAGACGTAAATATGAAAACTAAAATAATAATTTTTCTAGAAGGAAACATAGGAATAATCTTTATAGAAGTAAACATAGAGAACATATATTTAAAATAGTACAGATAGTACTAACTGTAAAAGATTGACGATTGGACATCATTAAAAATTAATATGGTTTGTTCATCAAAAGTCATATGATTGAAAAGATAAGCCTGGAAAAGGGATTCTTAACCTTTTTTGTTCCACAGACCCCTTTGCCAGTCAGGTGAAACGAATACTACTGTAATTTATTTATTGCATACATTCATAAGTGAAGGAAAGGCTAGATTTCAGGTAGATGTCACAGAAAAAAAAGATAATAAGCTGATTTTTTTTCAATTCAAGCTCACAGACCCCCTGAAATCCGTGGACCCCTGGCTAAGAAACCTTAAACTGGAAGAAGATATTTGCAATATATTTAGCACAAAAAAGAGACTGTGTCCAGAATATATGAAGAATTCCAACAAATCAATGCCACAAAGACAACAAAATTAAGAAATGGGCAAAAGACTTGAACAGACAATTCATAAGAGGATATCAAAATTGTGAATAAATATATGAAAAGGTACTCAACACACAAGTAACAAAGAACTGCTAATTAAAAACACAATGAGATGTGACTACACATCCACCAGAATGACTAAAACTCTATAAAATTAACAATATGAAGTGCTGGTAAGTATGTGGAGCAACTGGAGCTCTCGTACATTGCTGATGGGAGTGTTAAGTGGAAAACTGCTTTAGAAACTGCCTAGAAGTACCCACTACAGCTAACCATACAACTACACTCTAAAACCAAGCAATTTGACTTCTAGGTATATATGCCCAAGAGAGAGGAGTGCATACAGTCACCAAAAAACCATGAACAAAATGTTCATAGGAGATTTATTTGTAATAGCCACGAGCTCTTACAAAACAATATAAAAAGGCTGTCACTCCAACAGGAAATGGAGAAAGGACACAGCTCACAGAAAAAAATGCAAATGACATATAAACAGCAAATGATACTCAGCATCTCTCACAATTATGGAAATGTCAATTAAAACTAGAGTGAGCCATCATTTTCCACCCAAAAAAGAAAGCTTGAAAATAAACTGTATGGGAAGGGAGTGGAGAAAGAGATGCAGCCACATGTTGTTGGTGAGAGTGTATATTAATTGATGTATATTTAAATCCACAAAGCAGTTAATGGAGCAATTCATCATTTAACTCAGGAATTTACCATTTAACTCAGCAACTCCACTTCCAGGAATTTTTTTCTATAGATATAGCAGCACATACATAAAAAGATAGTACATATAAGAGTGTTTGCTTCAGCAGTTTTTAATAGCTAGAGATTGGAAACACGCTAAATGCCTGTCTAATAAACAATGGTACATCCATACAGGGGGATTCTATAGTCATTAAAAAGAACAAGGTAGATTCATGCACACACATTTTAAATCACCACAGTGACCCAACCTATAAATGGCAAAGCTGGAATTGGAACCTTCGAAGGCTGCCTCCAGCTCTGTACGCTTAACTACTACACCTAGTTGCTTTCAACAACATCTAGGCCTGGTTCCTGGGAGTCTATGTGGGTCCCTTAGACTCCTTCCTTGGCTCCAGACCAACCTTCTCTGACTTTTCCATTGGGCTTTGTCCCACCCCTAAGGCTTTTGAGGTGCTACTCTCCCTCTGGCCTGTCTTTTTTCTGCCCTGGTCTTAGGACGCTGAGCAGAGCAGTAGAAAGGGCACAGGCTATAGTTAGGCCACCCCAAACTCTAATCCCATTCTCTACACACTGGGGCCTTGGGTCTATTACTTGTCCTCTGTAAGTCTCAGCTTCTACATCTGTGAAATGGGAGCACGGGGCCATAAGGATATCTCCTACATGAGGCTATTGTGAAGGTTTATACATTCAATCAACAAGCATTTACTGAGCCCCTATTTTTTGCTAGGTGCCATTCTAGATTCTGGGGAGGGGAAATACATAATAGGCAGACATGAAAATAATATGCAATATGTCAGATGGTGTTAAGAGCTAAAGAGAAAAATTAAGCAGTGAAAGGAGGATTTGGCATATTGAAGAGGGAACTTCACTATTTTACAAAGGGTGGTGAAGGAAGAACTTTGCAAGAAAGTGACTGAGCAGGGACTTGTGGAGTGAGCCCTGTGGCTCTGTGGAGGGAAGAGTGCTTTGGCAGCAGGGACCCCAAGTTCAGAGCAGTGGGTCTGGAGCTGACTGAGCCAGGAGGATGTGGTAGGAGATGAGGTCAGAGAGGTAGCAGGACCAGAGAAGTTAGGGTCTTGTAAAACTTTGACTTTGACCCTGAATGAGCTGGGATCCTTTGGAGGGTTTTGGGTAGAGGAGTGATAAGCTTTGACTCAGGTTTTCACAGGATCCCTCTGACTGCTAGGAGGAAAGGAGCTGTAGAGGTCAAGGGCAGAAGCACAGAGACCAGTGAGGAGGTGGCTGAAGACTCCAGGAGAGAGATGAGGGTGGCTCAGGGTGGTAACAGTGGAGGTGGGAGGAGTGGTCAGATTCTGGAGATATTCTGGCACTGAATTGATAGGAGTTGCTGTGGGATTGAATACGGGGTGTGAGACAAAGGGAGGAGTCGAGGATGACTCCAAAATTTATGGCCTGAACAACTGGAAAAAGAGGAGCTGCCATTTACGAAGATGGGGAAGATTGTGGGGGAGCACTCTCAACCACCACACTGGCTGGTGGCTCCCAGGAAGGGGCATCAGGAGCACCTCCACCCGCCGGGCACTGTGCTAAGAGTTTTACCAAGCGTGATAGACAGAATTCTAAGAATGAACGCAAGGACCCCGTTGGGTGTGGGTAGAACCTGTGCCTGTGAGGCGATATCACTCCCATGATTACGTTACATTATGTAGCAAATGGGAGATTACCCAAGTGGACCTAATGTAACACATGAACCCTTTAAAAAGAGTGAGTTTTCTCGGGCTAGTGAGCAGAAAGGCAAATAGGAGGGATTCAGCATCCTGACGCTGGCTTTGAGGAACACCACAGTCGGGGTTGAAACTCTGGGCTGCCCCTTTCTGAGGCCTGAGGTCTTTCCATCTTACCAGTCTGCTGCTTCTTAAAGGGCGTGGGAGCAGCTGGGAAGGGAGGCACGTGAGGCCTGTTTGGGTGGGGACCCTCAGACCCGGGGTCAGGGCCCAGGGTGTGCAGTGTGGGTTTCCGATTGTGCTTGTCTTTGCTCATCCCAGAGGCTCAGTGTGTCTGAGCCTGTGTGGGAGTCTGCGGCCTGGGGTGGCTGGGGTATCTGTGAAGACTCTGTGGGTGTGCGCGAGCCTGCGGGAGAATATCTGAGGGTCCGTGAGGGTGTCTCTGTCACCGGGAGTGACTGGGTGAGTCTGTTTGGCTGTATCGAGGTTTGAGAGTGTGTGTGCCCACTGAAGTGTGTCTGAGGGTCACTGTGTGTCAGTCTGAGTGCTGAGGGTGTCTGGGAATCTTTCTGAGTGTGATTACCTGAGCGTGGCAGTGTCTGGAAGTGATTCTGAGTGTCTGTGCCTGTGTGAGGGCCTGAGAGTGTGTTCATCTGAGTGTGTCAGTCTATGTGGGTCTGATGGCGCCTATGGGTATATCTGTCAGAGTGCTTGTGCAATGTGAGTCTGAGTGTCTGGGTGTGTCAACCAGTGCCGAGGGTGTGAACGCCGGGGGTGACTCTGAGCATCTCTGTGTGCCTGTGTGAGGGTGTGTGTGCATTCATCTGCCTGTCTGGGTGTGTGTGTGTGTGTGAATCCTGGGGTGTCCGTGATGTATCTTGTAGAACGTCTGTGAGTTAGTGTGGGTATGAGTGAGTGTGCCCCTCTGAACTTCTCTGTGGGTTTGTGTGGGATCTGAGGGTATCAGTGGGTGTGTCTACCCGCATGTCTCTGTGTGAGACTGGGGGTACCGCAGATCTCTGTGTGTGAGTCTGTGTGTGGACTTATTTGTCCACGTGTCTCTAGGAGTGAGTCTGTGAGTGTGCCCGTCCGAATGTCGGCACGCATGTGAAAGCTCCTCTGGGTCCAAGTGTCTGAGGGTCTCTGTGCGAGTCTGAGCGGGTCTGCGGTGTACTTTGCAGAGTGAATGCATACGTGTGGGTGCCTGTTTGAGCTCCTCTTTTGGTTCGTGAGCGAATCTCCCGGGTGGGAGTCTGAGCGCCGAGGGGTCTGTGCAGGTCGCCCCGAGTGTGTCCCTTCTGAGAGCGTCTGTGACTCTGGGTGAGGCCTGTATCGCCTGTATCTGGGGCGAGTCTGACGGTGGAAGGTGGGGGTTGGGGACAGAGTGTACGGGTTGGGGGCACTGTCGCCAAAGAACCGGGATGTAAACAGCGTCCCCGCCGCTCCTTCGCCGGGCGCACGCCAGCCGGGCCCGGGCGGGTGCTGCGAGGAGAGGGCGGCGCGCTCCGGGCGTGGGAGCCGACAGGGCGCGGGCGGGCCCCCTCCCCCGGGCGGCGCCGATTGGCTGCGGCGCGCGGCTCGGAGCCCGCCCAGCGCTGCCGGCGGGGGGCGCCGCTGACCAGACTCGCTGCGCCGCCGCCGCCGCCGCCGTAGCCGGGAGCACAGCGCGCCTTGGGCTCCGCGCGCCGCCAGCTCCCGGCCCGCCCGCCCGCCTCGCCCGGCCCCGCCGCGCCCGCCAGCCCCGCCGCGGAGCTCCGGCCCCGGCCCCGGGCCGCCGCCACCACGCCGCGCGCCGTACTCCGCGTCAAGAATGGGGCGGCCAAGCTGCCCAAGCCGCCCGCCGCCGCGGCCGCGGCCGAGGCGCCCGGCGCCGGCGCCGGCATGGAGCGCTCGCAGAGCCGCCTCAGCCTGTCCGCCTCCTTCGAGGCGCTCGCCATCTACTTCCCGTGCATGAACTCCTTCGACGACGAGGACGCGGGTAAGCGCGCGGCCGCCCCCGGCCCCCCGGGGGGTGTCCCGGGATCCAGATCCGGAGGCCCCCTCCCCGACCCGGTGCGCCCGTAGAGGTGGCTACCCTCTCCTCATCCCCATCCCCATTGGGAAATGCGCCCCCACGGTCTCCGTCCCCACTTACGGGACCCCAGGGCCTCTAGGATGCGTCCTCTTTTAGCCTCTCCCCCCTGCAATCAGAGACCCCCAGAAT
Source organism: Cabassous unicinctus (assembly GCA_029593785.1). Classification (NCBI taxonomy): domain Eukaryota; kingdom Metazoa; phylum Chordata; class Mammalia; order Cingulata; family Chlamyphoridae; genus Cabassous; species Cabassous unicinctus. The sequence goes on along the minus strand of JAQZBX010005047.1, from coordinate 47,926 downwards.
GTCTGCATTGCCCCCTTTCCCGCAGGTGGGCCCTTGGGTCGCCTAGATCCAGCTCTCCCTACTCACCTGCACCTACTGAATGCTCCCTGCCTTGTCCCTGGATCCGACCTGCCACCCTCCCTGAGTCTCCTGTACGTGCTCACTCCCCAACCCCCGGGGCTTTGGCCGCTCCACCTCTCCGGCTCCGTCGCTCTGCCCGCGATTGGGGATGGCGCGCAGACCATATCTCTCCATCTTTGTCTTGGCTGCATCTAGAGGTTCCTTGCCCAAGACTCCCCCTGCGCCCAAGGTCTTGCGCGCCCCCCATTTGTCCCTCTTTCCCTTCCCCCACAGGCTGGGGCTCGGGGCTCCGGTTTCGTATCAGACTGGGGCGAACCGCGGGGACCCAGCGGCCTTTCCTTCCCTTCCCGGTCCACTCCCAGAGGGCGGTGTAGGGCCGCACGAACCCTGCATCTGCTCACCCTCCAGGGTGTACCCCTGACCCAGGTGCTGTTGTCCCTGGAGTAGCCTTTCTGGTTGAGCTGAACCCTGAAACCTCCAGCTCCCAGGCCTCCCAGCAACCCCAGCTGGAGCCCAAAGAGTGGGGGAGCCAGATCTACTCTTTGGGGCCCTGGGACCAGGCAGAGGGAACCTCAGAGCTGCAGATCTGCTCTGGGGTGGGAAGCAAATCCACCAACAGGTGCGGTCGCTAGAGGACTCGGGGTGAGAGTTCCCCAAAGAGTGACAGATTTGGTAATCAGAATCAGGCTTCTGTCTTGATTCTCCCCTCATTAGTTGTGACCTTGGGCAAGTCATACCTACCCTGAGCGACCGTTTCCTTATCTGTAAAAAGGGGGTGACAGTGCTTCTGATGCCAGTGTTTGTATGGTGTGAGGGTGGAGTTTGAAAGTGTTTTGTAAGCTGAAAATATGAGAGTATTTGAATTCAATGAGGGGACAAAACGGAGAGAGGTGTATGTGTGTGTGTGTGTGTGGGGGAGCAAGATAGTTTCATGGACACTGGACACTTTTGAGAATTTGATGAAAATATAGACTACCACTCCAAAAAATGAACATGAGCACCCTCCTCAAAATTTGCCTTGTACGCATACGTGTACGCATATGTACAGATACACACATTAGCATTAGGGAACTCATGATCCCAGGTTAAGATTCCTTGCCTGCAGGAATGTCTGGTCAACCTGGCTATCCAGGTAAATCAGGGGATGGAACAGTGAGTGATGGAAGCTCACTTCTTCCTGCTTGAATAGGTTGGGGGTGTGTGAGGCAGACCCCTATCAGGCCTGTCTTGCTGGAGATGGTGATGGGGGAAGGATGGTTGCTGCAGAACCAGCCTTGATCCCCCCATTTTACAGAAAAAGTAACTGAGGCTCAGAGGTTTAACTTTCCCCTTGGTGTTGCTGAGGGAGGTTGTATTATTCTACACAAGACAAGGTAAAGAGGAATGGGGTGGCTCACTAGCACAGGGGAGCATAATTCCTAGAGGGAATTGGACTGGCCAGGGTTTAAGGAAGGGAGAAGAAGCTGCCGAGAAGGAAATGGGGCAAGAAGACCCACCAGCCTGGGTGCTGGCTCCCACCCCTCACTTGATGGCCAAGGACTCCCCTGAAGTTGAACAGGCCACTTTGGTCTTGAGAGTCAGGCATGGGTTTGTAGGAGCTTTGGAAGCAGGGATGATTTAGCTTTTCTCTGAAGTCATGCTCTGTGACATGGATCAGATACCTTGGTTATTATGCAGGTGACTGGCTCTGGTTTCATTATAAATTTATGTAATATTGTAGATATTTTTAAAGACCCACCTGATTTTTTTTTTTTCCAGTGGTTTCTTCAAATTCTTAAGTAATTCACTTAGGAGGGACCTAGATATGATCTTTTCTAATCCCCTTTTGCCTCAGAATGAATGGGAAACTGAGATCCTGGTGTGTGCACATATGTATATTTGTGTGTTTTTTCATGTGTGTGAGTGACTGCATCCTGGTAAGTGTGTGTGTTTGTATATATGTATAACCCAAGGTCACCCAGTAAGGCAGGCATAGGACTGAGACTAAAATCAGGTTCCTGGTTTACTTTCCAGTAAACCAGTAGCCTGCCCTCTGAAAGAGGATTTTTTTAAAGCCAAATCTCCCTGTGTAGAAAATGGTTCCCAGGTGAGGAGGCCTCAGGGAGCTGCTGTCAGTGAAGAGTTTGGTTTGGGTACCGCATGCTCCTCTTGAGGGATGCTTCAAATTTGGGAGGGGGAGGGAGAAAGTCAAGTTTCATTTCCGGAAGAATAATGAGTCTGGTGAAAATCAGAAGTAGGGAACAATTTCTTGGTGCTTAATTTCTCTTGTTCTCAAAGTCATTAATTTTCTTCTAAAAAAAAAAAAAACAGCAAAAAAACAAACCGAAAGCCCTTTGGATTTATTCTTTTAGAACCGCACTCATGCTGAACTAATTTCTAAAACCAGTTTGAATAGCATCTCGGGTTCTGGACAGGAGACTGCTTCCATAGGAGGGTCATCAGAAATGGCTTTGCTCTGCCTTCCTCTTTCCCCACCCCCTAGGCCTTGTTAATGTGTGTCCGTTCCCGGTGGCCCCATCTCAGAAGTGTGTCCCTGGTGGGCCTCTGGCTCTTCTAGGAGCTTCTCCTCTGTTGCTTCTTCTGACTAGTCAAATGCAATTTTTTTCACCAACCAGATTGAGCCAGAGCCCATCTCCAGGGCTACAGTCCCTCTTCAGCCAGTTCCTGAGAAATGGGTTGAGAGGGAGACTTTTCCATTAGCTGTAACTGAGCCAGAATGCTTTTGCCCCTTGGCCTTGGGGGCCTCTGAACATTGTCGTGGGCAAAGGAAGTTGCCCCTTCCTCCCACCCGTTTCTGGATACCATGCGTTGTAGACTCTTAGAATTCTCCTTAAGGGGCATCTTTCCTGTGTTCTTGGAACTCATTTCTTACACTGCTTTTGCCCCTTTCACAAGCAGATGGGGGCTTCAGAGAACCATGCGTTTGGGGACATTTCTGAGTCTGTCTTTGCCCCTCAGTTAGGGACCCTCGATTCAGCCTAAGTGGGTCTGGGTTTGGAATTGGAAAGAGGGGAGGGTGGGGTGGAGTTAGATATGTGACCTTGGTTTTCTCATCAGTAGGAGGAAGAAAACAGCGTGGACCGCATAGGGTCAGTGTTTTAAAAATGATTACTTTGTGCTAGACATCCTTCCAGGCACTTTAAATATATTATCTTAATTCAGTTTTCATAGCAACCCCATAAAATTAGCCTCCCATTTTCAGATGAGAAAACTGAGGCACATTCTAAGTAAAGTAATTTGCTCAAGGTCACTCAGCCAGGAAGTGAGTTAGGATTGGAACTCAGGCATCTGTGCTCCTAATTGCTTAGTTATTTCGGCTCTGCTAAGAGGTGAGGCTATGTTGTGCACGGTACTTGGCCCAAGGTCAGCTTTTTCAATACACGTTAGCTATTACCTTAGTACCAGGTAAGAGTTGCTTCTGAGCATGACTGAAAAGAATATTGGGGAGAGGGGATGCCTGAGTCTCAACCTGTTAGCTGTTAGCTTTTGTAATTTTTATAGGCTATTCTTATTACATTGCCATCCTCGTTAAGGCAGAGCTGGGTCCTCCTCCTTGGATAGGGCTTTGGGGGCTTTGCATTCTGAACAAGAGGGTGGAGAGCATTCCAGCCACCCCTTTTCCTGCTCTTCCTTAACATTTCCATTTGCACCACATTGACGGTCCCAGCTCTGCCACTTGGCCTTTGGAGCACAGCTGGGGAGGAGGGGTGTCTTCAGTTTCCAGCAAATGCCAACAGGGGGTGTTTTGTCGGGATCTGGAATTGAGGATGGTGTTCCTGAGCCTGACCGAATGGTTTCGGCGTCCAGTTCTCCCCCACCCGGGAGAAGGGCGGAGAAGCTGGAGCAGCCAGCTCCGATTTGCCCATAGGAAGCTTGGAGCCAGAGCGCAGGGAGGAAGTTGCCATGGCAACACCGGCCGGCTACCGGTCGCTCTTCTAGGGCGGGACACATCTCTGGGCTGGAAAGCCCTTCATGGCGCCTCCCCCTTCCGCTCTGGCCAAATTGGGAAGGGTGAGCATGTTGGATGGGACTCACGATCTGCCACAGGGCCCCCCACCTCAATTTTGGACAAAGGGGAAATGGAGGGGGTTATCTGAGTTATTTCTCCTGGGTTTTGGGATAGAGATACCTGTATCCTGCCAGACAGATCCTAGCAGCGGGAATCAGAGCTCCAGTTCCCACCCCCAAGCACCTGGAATGGCCGCACTGGAATTCTTTATCTCTCCTTGCCTCCTTTCCCCTCCCCCGCTTCACTCCATTTGGCAGAGTTTTCTTTCCCATACCAAGTGCTAACTTTTGTCCTTGAAATTTGACCTGAGCTCTTTTTGGGAAACAAAATGTCCTGCTGTCCCACCCCTTTTCCCTGAGATGGTGGGAATGGAGTCCTTCAGCGCTGGAGGGGCCGGGGCTGGGTGGGTGAGCGGCATGGTTGGGGGGCGGCTGTAGAATGACCTTCTGGATCAGGGCTGCTTGAGGTTTGAAGCCACCACTCCTTTCCTTCACTCCCCCCAACACCCCCCACCCCAGCAGCCCACTTCCTGTCATTACCCTCCCACCCCCACCCCAAGTACTGTGATCTCCTTTTCTTTATGAATTGGGAGCTGGACAGGACTCTTCTAGATTTGGATAACTGAAGCATGGTAAAAGACTTAAACCAATTAGTCCTATAATTTAAGATTTGGTGGTGGGGGTGAAAGTGTGGACCCAAACCACTTTCTTTTAATTGAATTATCCTGAAAGAATTATCTCAGAAAACTCTGGTGATTGGGGCTTCACCCTTGGCCCCATTATACAGACCATTGACCTCTGTATCTAAAGAACTCTTTCCTTAAATTGCCCCCCCCCCCCCAGCCCCAGGCTCTCAGACAGAGGGCTGTGGCTTCCTTGGGGTTTGCAGCTGCCAGAGGCCTCGCTGGCTCAGGTTGGTGGGAAGGGAGAAGGAGGAGTCCATCCACCTTGTTTCCCTTTGAGGGTGCTTTGCCCTCCTACCCCACCCACCCTCAATCTTAGAGGCAGAGCCAGATCTGACTGAAGGCCGTGAGGGGGCTGGAGTAGAAGAAAGCCTCCCACCTCGGCTGACCTCCCCTGTCTCACGGCCTTTCTTTCACTTTGCCTCGCCTAACATCTTTTCATTATCGTCCTAACAACCTTTGCTTCAGCCTGTCTTTTAACAATGCTTGCAAAGGCACCACTTTTGGAGAATTTGCTCAAAAGGGTGCAGCATCTCCCCCTGCTAGAATCTGCATCCACTTCCTGCCAGGCTGCAGGTAGTGGAAACATAACTGGGCTTGGATTTGACTCCATTCTGGCACCTCAAGGCAAGTCTGGGCCTCAGTGTCCTCATCTGGAATAAAGGGTTAATTATCCTCGCCCAGGTCTCTCTCAGGGTTATAAAAATACCATGACTGAAGGGCATGCTCAGTGCTGGGCTCCACGCACCGGTGCTTTCCGTGATCTCGCTGAATCCTACAGCAATCCGAAGGGGCAGCTGCTGTTGCGGATGTACCCACTTTGCAGATGAGGAAAGCCAGTAGCCTGGAGCAGTTTAGTAAATTAGGGATTCAAACCTAGGTGTGCTTGACTCAAGAGACCACCTTCTATCTCTGAGCATGAGATGTGATCCCGGAAGGGAAAGGGCTGTGTAAAGCTCCAGGGACTGTGCTTGCGTTGTCAGGACCAGTGAGCGACAGAGGCTGGGGTGTGGGGAGTCTGTCCAGCTTCTGCTGTGCTCCCTCAGGTTCGCCACCCGCTACAATGCACTGCACCAGCACACTCGAGTCCCTTCCAGGCCATCAGTTCCTGGCTGATCCCGTCACGGGAGGCAGCTGTGGTGGCTGCCTGGCCTCCTTGAAGGAGGCAGTTGTCTGCCTTGGCCCTGGGGGCCGAGCCATCACCTGCCTCTCCAGACTGATGTAGGCCAGTGCTGGCTTATATTTAACGCTGTGCTATTTCCACTTGACAGCTCCAGAGCGCCACCCCCCTCCCCTTTTCTTCTTCCTTCCCCCTCCCCTTCTGATTCACTCGGAAACTGACGAGGCTGATGTCAGCGCCTTATTCTTAGCCCCCGTAATTGTAACTGCATTTAGCAGTGCGCACTTCATTAAGTTTCTGAGATGGGGGAGTGAGATGACTGGGTGGCTGGGGAGGGACATGGATGGGGTGGGGAGAGGGCAGGTGCTGCAGGGACCCTGGCCAGCTTCTCCCTCTGGGTGGACCAAGTGGCCCAGGCCTCGCTTTCCAGACTGGCAGTTTTGAAAGGACCCTTGGAGAACGGTTAGTCCAATCCCTTCATTAGGCAAGGAGGGAAACTGAGGGTAAAGAGGCAGAGTGGCTTGCCAAAGTCACATGTTTAGGATCCAGGGCTCTGGCCTCTGAGTCCAGTTTTTTCTCATCTAATATTTAATCAACTAATATTTAATTAACTGCTCAGTGGCAAAATGCGTTCTTGGTGCTCCCAGAACAAGACAGACAGTTGTTTCTGTTCTCATGGAATTTTGTTCTGGGGTGGGGAGACAGACAATAAACAGGAAATTTCCGATTGTGCTCAGTGGAATGAAAATAAAACAGGGTGATGGGATGGGAGATAACATTAGGTAAGGACATCAGGGAAGGCTCACTGAGGAGGGGACATTTGAGTTGAGGCCTAAATGACAAGGAGCCAGCAGTGGGACTTGAAGGGGAGGGGTGTTCCAGGCAGAGGAACTGCTAGCGCAGAGGACCTGAGGTGAGTGAGCCTGGGTGTTCAGGGAGCAGGAGGCTGACCAGAGAGCACGGGTAAGAGGAGATGAGGTCAGAGAGGTAAGCAGGGGGCAGATCATCTCAGGCCTTGTAAATGATAAAGAGTATCAGGTGGGGAAACTGAGTCCCAGAGAGGAAAAAGGAAAAGGTCCCCTGCTGGGTGCAGTCAGAGAGAGGCCTAGAACTCATGCCTCCCAAGTCCCTGTAATTTTTTTACTCCTTAGGTACACCCAGATGGCTGTGTTTTCAAATGTACAACGTGGCTTTCTTTCCCAGTGTAGCTGGAAAGCACCGTGGAGCTGGCCCGGTCTCTTTCTGCCCACCATTTCTGCCCCACTGGCCTCCTCACATCTCACCCGCCTCAGCTTTGTAGCTTCTCAGGCTGACATAGCCTTGAGAGATCCATGGTGGGGCAGAAAAAACCTTGGCTTTGAAGTCAGACAGATCTGAATTTGCATCCTGCCTTTGCCACTTCTGAATTGTGTGGCCTTGGGCATGTGGCTTCAACTCTCATCTATAAAACAGGGCTTAATAATAGTAAGTACTTTAAAGGGTAACGAAGGAATAAGTGATATGATGCACAGGCACATCTAGCCCAGGGCTGGACATAGAGTGTGTGGAACTAAGGTTTCCTTGGGTCCTCAGTTCCAAGGACTAATGAGATAGCATGTTTAATGCCAACCACATAGCAAGGGCTCAGTCTGGGTAATTGCTGCAGCTGTGGTAACGGTGGCCAGTTTTAAACGGGTTAGAGCAGTGCTTCTCAAACTTGAAAGTGCGTCAGAACAACCTGGAGGGCTTGTTAAAATACAGGTTGCTGGGCCCCACCCCAGAGTTTCTCATTCATTAGTCTGGGTGGGACCTGAGAATTGCATTTCTAACAAGATCCAGGTGATGCCTGTGCTGATTGTCCGGGGACCCTAACGGGAGAGAAAAAAAGCTAGAAATGAAGGGGTCTTCTCACCCGTGGGATGTCTCCTGGCTGCCCATGTCTTAGATATTGGGACACTGGGGACCAAATTCAGACCCCAGATGTAGTCTTCAGGCGTTTCTGCCTAATGCTACGTGGTTTTGGATCCAGATGAGCCTCAGCTGCTGCCCTGCTTTGCACCTAGTCGAATGTGTAGGGCCCCACAAATCCTTTTGGAAGTCATCTGTACAAATGATAAATGAGTCAACATAAATAACACTCAGGTCATAATATCCTTTCCTGGGATGTTGAACTCAGCTCAGTGGGTTCTGAGGGATTCAGGTCTAGGACTAGTACCAGAGGGAACAGAACGCAGTCCCTTTCCTAGCTGGGGAAAGGCGGGGCTGTGTGTTGAAACCAGGCAGTTCATTTGAGGACAAGCCTCTATTGGGAAGAAGTAAATTCCAAGGAATCATCAATGTAAAGGGGCAAAATGCTGGGAAGTGTTACCAACATTTGTCAGATAAACGTCCATTTAACTAGATGTTTCTAAGAAAGAGGTCGCTGGTAATTTTCTAAGGAAGGTTGGGATCTGGCTCAGATTAGAGGCAAGGGGGCAAACCTCAAGATTTGACAAGATTTCCATCCAGACTCCTAAAACTCAGAGTCTGAAGACAAAGGCATTTAAAAATAGATTCCAGGTGGGGTATGTCTTAAACAGATGGGAACTACTCTCAGAGAGGGGCGGCCCAGGGTAGCAAAGGAGCCACGGCTTTGGAGACACAAAAACCTAGGCTTGAGACTCTGCCACTTACTAGCTGTCTATCTTACCAAGATACACAACTTTTTCAGGCCTCAGCTTCGTGCTTTGTAAAATGGAGTAAATAATTTCTGCCTTGTAATGAGAAGATAATATATGAGAACACACAGAGGGCACCAAGACATGGAAGCTGTTGCCTTGACTATTATTGTCAACTTCCTGAAAATGGTGCCATATGTCCACTAGGGTGGAGGCAGGGGCGAGATGGGGGGCACCACAGCCTGGGTTGAGACTCCCACTCTAGCCAGGGTGTCTGGTGTTTACGCGTGCATGGTGGAGCCGGAGAGGCTGCATTGGGAGTCGAGAGAGGAGGGCTCCATTCAGCTGCCGAAGCTCAGGATCTCTCCTTTGGCCACTTCCCTTTGACACCCCCCCCACCCCCCACTAATTAGAGAAGTTGTAGGTTTACAGAAAAATCATGCAGAAAATATAGGGTTCCCATATACCACCCTATTCCCTTTGACTGTTGGAGCCTCAGTATCCCCATCTGAGGAGCAAGGATCTGGTAGGCTTGGTTTAGATACAGAGACCTCCCCAGAAAGGGAAAGATACTTGTCCAGGTCCCCACCCCTCTCCTCCTTTGGATTCCCCCTTTACCTATAGCCCCTATATAGTCTTTTTTTTAAATCCCTGCAGCCTTCTCTTCTCCCAGGGTTTCTCTCTAGCTGATCCTGGCTGATGGATCGTTGAATAATTTTTAAAATAAGTAGTTTTTGGATAAAGTAATATCTGCAACTGCAGATGATACACAATTTTAAAAGCACCAAAATATCCAGTGGGGGTGTCCCAGGCTCCTCTGTCTTCTGATCCCCCTACCCTGTCCCCGGTACAAGTACTGAGACCAGCTCTCACCATCCTTTTATGCTGCTATTACTGATGATAACATACATACATGGTAAATAAAGCCAAACGGCACCAAAGGGCATCCAAGGAAAAGTTGGTCTCCCTCTCACCTCGGCTACCCTGTCTCACTTCCACGAACCACCACCACAGTCTTTTAATGCTACCAGATTTTTTTTTTCAGATATCAAATTCTTATTAAGCTCCGTGAGGGTTTAAGAGAAGTCAGATTGTAACAGGCAGTGTAGCATGGTGGTCAGAATATGAACTCTGCAGCCAGATGGCCTGCATTTAAATCCAGGATTTAACCTTGAGCAAGTTTAACCTCCCTGAGTCTCAGTTTCCTCATCTGTAAAATGGAACAAGTAATAGCCCCTCTCTGACTCGAAGGGGTATCCTGAGGATTAAATGAATAAATATTTTGTAAATTGATTAGTAGAGAGCCTGGCATACATTAAACGTGTCTTAGAAGTGCTGGCTATTATTATTTTAGAACCTTCAAGCTGGAAGTCTCTCTGAGGTCAGAGAGGGATCTGGATTTGACCAAAGTCTCACAGCAGGTCTGTGGTAAAACCAGTGATAGACTGATGTTTCTGGAATCCCAACTGTGGTGAAAGAATTGTATACCCCAGTTCGGGCATGTTTTGGGTCTTGGTCCTTCTTCTTGGTGGGTGAAGACTTGTAAATAAGATCTCTTCAAGATGTTACTTCAGTTGGGGTCTGACGTAACTGACTCAGGCTGGGCTTTAGTCTGGATTACTGGAGTTCTTTATAGGCTAAATGAAAGCCAGAGAAGCCACAGGGAGCAGCCAGAAGTCGAAGGAACCGAGGAGAGAAAGAAGGTGCCCCCCTGTTCATTGCCATGAGACAGAAAAGCCAAGGAACCCCAAAGATTGCCAGCCAGCCAGAAGATGCCAACCCATTGTATGGCATTTGTTTTAGCAGCCAGGAAGCTAAGACACCAGCACACAGCCTCTTCTCCCCCTGAGGTGCCCCAGTGGCCACCTGACCCCTGCCGGCACCTGAGGCTTCAAGTCTGCACCCTTCGTTTCCAGCACTTTGTGTCCCTGGCAAATGCCTCCTGGAGTCACCCTGGGAGTGGGTGGAGGATGTGTCACTAATTAGGGCCTGTAATGGAAATTAATTAGTTCCTCAACAAATGTTGGCTGGGCCCAATACCAAGACTGGACCAGGTGCTCCTGGGGCCCACCCCGGCCCGGGCTAAACCACCCCCGGGGCCATCTGGCCTGGGAAGCAGCCACTTCTGCCCAGCTTCTGTTGGGCATGCTGAGGCCTGGAAGAGGGACCCCCAAACCAGAAGCTTGGTCGTGAGGGGAATCGGTGGGTCCCTCTAGCAAGCGAGAATTTAACATGTGTATTGTTCTCTGGACTCCCACCAGCTGTCTTTTAAAAAGGGAAAGAAAACAGAACACGGGAGAGCTCTTCCCTCCTATTCCCATGGCCTTAGCTGGAAACAGGGATTCTTATGTGAGTGATAGGCTGAGGTGAAACCCATGACGTAGTGAGTGGGACACAGAATGGGGCAGGGACAGAAACTAGCCAAGGATAGGAGTTCAGCTGAGGTCCAACCTCAGCCCGATCCCACGGGGAGCTCTAGAGCATGACTGGCATAGACGACCGCCCTTTTGTTCCCCTGTATCAGTCACTCATTGGCTGTGGACAGTCCCCCAGCTGGGGTGGGGGGGCATAATTTTGGGGCAAGGCAACGCCCATCAGCAAAAGGGTGGTTTTCCAGAAAAAGGGGACAGCTGTGAGCCAGTGGCAGCTACTACTCCCAGCAGCTGTGATATGGGTGTCCTGCTTGGTAAAGGGGAACTGACCAGGGCACCAACTGGGGCTGTGCACCCACTGCCTGGGAACTCCTGGCTGCAGGGTGGGGAGAGCAGGTGTGCCTGCTCTGTGCCGAGCCTCTGCACTCCTTATTTCAGGCCACTGTCCCTACAGACCTGCGAGCACCATCGCAGAAGGTGGGTTGGAGAGGTCTAGTGTCAGACTGGACTTGACTTGGCTAAGTCCCAGCGGTGATGGTGGTAGGGGGCTTCCAACCCAGGCCACCTCTGGTGGACTTTTCAGCATTCAGCATTCAGTACTGTGTGTATTATTTTCTTGTTCATGAATGTATATGCATATTTTGTGCATCCTAACATGTTTCCTAATAGGCTTCATGGGCCACACAGTCTCTGTCAACACCGCTCAGTTAGTGTGAAAGCAGCTGCAGAAAATACGTAAATAAATGGGTGAGGCTGTGTCCCAATAAAACTTTATTTACAAAAGCAGGCAGCAGGCTGGATTTAGCCCATGGGTGAGTGGGCTGTAGTTTGCGGACCCCTGGGGGAGAAAATGCACCTACCATTCAGGAGTGAGGGAGCTGGGGCTTTATACAACAACTCCCATTAGTCACTGATTGAGGAAGGTGGGTGGGAAGGGGGAGTTGTTTATTCCCTGAAATTTCCAGCCTGGCACAGGTGGTAGCCCTCAGGCAAAGGCATGCAGGTGGCTGGCTTAGGAGGTGGGGCTGGTGGTCCCTAAAATGCTAAGGATGAGAAGCTCTCGGGCAGGGGATCCATGGCATGGCCCACTCTACCTTGGGGGCATGGTTTGGAGAGTGTACTGGAGGGAGGTGGCATGATGACTGGGAAAACAAGTTTTGGGTAGGGCCAGATTATTTAATTTCCCAATTTCAGCCTTTCTAGCCATTTGTTATATGACTCCTCCATGCATGGCTTTGTGATGGGTTTCTCCCTTTAAGCCACTGCTTGTCACTTCCCTGCCCCTACCCTTCAGCGCTCCAGTGCCACCTCCTCCAGGAAGCACACAGCTCTTCTCCTGGGTGGAACTGATCCTTCCTCCTGGGTGTTCCCATGGTGCTTTGCTTTGCTCTCTCCCCAGCACTTGCACCATCTGGCTCCTATCCCTTTTCCGCTTCCACACTGGGAGCTGCACCAGGTTGTCTGCATCCCACCCTGAGGACCCTGGCTTGGGTAGGGCAGAGCTGAGTCCTGAACCCCTCCCTCCCCTCCTTTCCCTCCTCTTCCCTGCCTTCTACCTTCTTTCCCTCCTGTTCTCCCTCCTTCCCTTCCTCCCTCCTTCCCTCCCTCCTCCAGCAGTTGCTGATGGCCCCGTCCGGCTCTGGTTGCTGGTGACTCAAGACAGACTCGCTCTTTGCCCTCGTGGAGCTTGCGACCTGGCAGGGGCGTGGGTGGGAGGATGTGTGTGTGCCAGACATTAGACAACCCAGAGCAACAACTAAGCACCTGATTACTATGTGATGAGTGCTATGCAAGTGCTGGGTGCTAGGGAAGCCCAAGCAGGGAAGGCTGCCCTGGGGGGCGAGGAGGGTGGCACAGGGGCCGGTCGGCAATGGCAAGACCTGAGGGATGAGTGCAGTTAGCCAGGCGAGGAGGGCGTCGGGGGAGGCAGGAGGCCATGGTGCTGAGGGTAGGGGTGGGGGGTTGCATCCTGGTTCTCTCAGGCTGCCTGTCTGTCCCCTTCTTCCCCTTCTGTGTGACTGTCCGCCTGTCTGTCTGTCTCTCTCTCACACAAACACGGATGGAGATATCAACCATAATTAATTCTGCATGACAGGATTATGGGTAGTTTTTGCTTTCTAGTTTGTGCTTTTATCATGTTTTCCTATTTTCCTACAGTAGACGTGTCATGGGGAAAATCGAGGAGACCACATTCCCGTGGGTCGTCGTGTGACCTTGACCAGGCCCTTTAACCTCTCAGTGCTTCTGTTTCTCCCTGTGAGGTGGGAATGATGCTGGTGCCCTGTGCTCTGAGCTGCCCCTTCACTCACTCCTCCTGTCCACACAACAACCCTGTTACTAGCCCTCTTTTCTAGATGAGGAAACTGAGGCACAGAGAGGTTAAGTAAGTTGCTGAAGATCACAGTTTGGAAAGTGATAGACTAGAGGCAGGGTTCAGACCCAGCTGTCTGACTCCAGAGTCAGAGATTAACCACCTGGCTATGCTTATGGGATGAGAGTGAGAATTAATGGGAGGATCCCTGCAAAGCCCCTGGTACAGTGCTGGCACATAGTAAGTCCTCTGTAAACAGTAGCTCTTGTCACTATTAGTAGCTGTGCAAAGGCCCTGAGGTAGAGAGGGACATGGTGTTTTGAAAGCTTGTACCAGGACTGGATCATACTAGTCTTTAATGCCACCTTAAGGATCTTGGACTTGAGCTTAAGGATGGTTAGAGCCCCTGTTGGGTTTTTAGCAGGGAAGTGATAGACTTAGATTTGGGGTTTGCAAAGACCCATCTTGCTGCAGGTGGGAAGAATGGAGTGAAAAGCCCCAAGGATGGCTCCCTTTTGTTAAATTGATTCTCCCCAAACAGGCCTGACCATTTGTGTGTTGACTCTTCAGAGCAGGGTGCTGATGATCTTCTGGCGTCTGTCTGGCCACGTGGGCCAGCAAGTCAGGAGTGTGTCACCAGGCTGGTCTGGTGATGCTGGGTGGCTGGGAAGTGCCGGCTTGAAGGCAGGAACAAATTACTCTCCCGGAGACGAGGCCGGGCCAATTCCTGCCGTGTTACATTATTAAATTTGTAATCTTCATTCTAATACTTTCTAGCAGTGAATAAGAACCAAATTTAAAATGCCGGCTTTACATTTCTGGAATGAAGCTCTTTGTCAAGAACTCTTGAAACCCATAATTTCCCTCCAGAGGTGAAGAATGTCTACATCTTTAAAAAAAAATTAGATTAAAATAAAGGAAAGCACCCTTTAGTTAAAGGCTGGGTTAGAAGGGTTGCCTGCAACCCCAGTCCTGACCAGGAATCGGGAATAGTGGGGTCTGTGTGTGTCCAGCCCCAGAAAGGGCTCCAAGTAGGATGGGGCCGACAGAGTCCCTGGGGCTGCTCTGGAAACCTGAGTCCCTAAATCTGAGTCTTGCCAGGGAAGAAGGTGAGGGAAGCCTGGTGCCCACCTCACCCCCAAGCAGTTGGCAGATCTGTTGATTTGTGAAAGGGCTGGGGAAAAATCGGGTCACAACCTCCAAAGAACCGGCCTGTGTCAGCCTCTCTTGAGGTTTCTCATAACCTGGTTAGTGAGTGGTGGACTTGGCTGCTGGTTGATCTCTGTGGCGCATCGTTACTGCCGTTAGACCTCAGCAGAAAGGGCCCAGTCTGAGCTCCCGGGCACTACAGGGCTGTTCGCTGCCCCCCTCCTCACCCTGGCCAGGCCCCTGCTTATGGGCTGAGGTGCCCATGGGGCACAGGGGTCTGCGTCCCTCTTTCTCTGCTTCTTCTGGTTTGTCGGACCCTGGGATTCCCTGCCCAGACGGCCCTGAGTCAACTTCTTGGGTGTCTCTTTGTGGGGTGAGAACAGAACCCAAATATGCAAAGCAGGCTCCCCTTGATGTGCGGGGCCTGGGTGAAGCAAAGGGGTGGGCTGTGGCTGCGGGCAGGCTCCTCGTTGCCACCACATTTGCCCATGGAACTGTGAGGAGTCTAAATTTGACCCTGTCCTGGCCTTCAAGGTCATTATGAAGGTATATTTGTCAGAGCAGAAAGATGGAACATATTTTATTTAACAGCCTGATTTATAGCTTTTAAATATTTAGAATAAGAATGAGGGCCTCCATTCGTACTCTTGCCCTGGGCCCTATAAATATGGGGGGGCGGGGGGGGCATTTGGTCATCTTTGAACTGAGAGTGAAAGCAGCCTGGGAAACGCCTTCCCCTTGGCTTGTTCCTGGGCCCCGGTACAGACCTGGCTTATATGGCCCTTTATACAAATTGGAGAAGGATACCTCTCCCACTTCTCCCTCCCCCTCTCCCTGCCCCGGTGGTAGAATTAAAAAATGGTGCCTGTTCTAGGAGCATGGATTAGAAAAAGGCTCCCCCTTCTTCATGGCCAAGCCAGAAAGTCTAGGCTGGCAAGGAAAAAACTGTATCTCAGCCCCATGCCCTCCCTCAGTTGGGCCCCTTTGCAGGGAGCAACTTGTCTGATGGCTCACAGGACCCTGAACCAGAGAGGAACCAGGGCAAGGTCTGCAGGGAGACCGTGACACTCCGGGATCCCAAGGGGGTCCTTAAGTCACTTTACGCTTTTGGTCATCATTGTCGTCATCATAGCTGTTAATTGTGTGCTTCTGAGCCCTTTCTTGGATAACACTATTGAAACGTCAGCATGTGAGGTGGGTGCAGTTGTCATACCCTCCTTACAGATGAGGACGCTGAGGCCCAGAGGATGGTCAGTCTTTGGCCCAGGGCCTTTGGTAGGAAGAGAAGGAGCCAGGATTCGAATGCAGGCCAGCCTGGAACTTGAGCTGTTAGCCTAACCACTATTCTGCACTGCCCTTTACCATTGTTTTTGTTTTTTTTTTTTCCTTTTTAAAAATCTCTTAATTCTACCTATTGTTATTCCATTCTATATTTAACTATTTAATTTTTCAAATTTTTATTTATTTATTTTAGGAGGTACCGGGGATTGAATCTGGGATCTCATACATGGGAGGCAGGAGCTCAACCACTGAGCTACACTGCTTCCCCCTTTATCATTGTTAAAAGCCTTCTTTATGCAGCCAACAAGCATTTCCTGATCCCACACCAGCCTGCTGGGTTCTGCAGCAATGGATGGTGTTGTCTGGGGCAGAAGTCCCCTCAGCCTAGGAAGAAAGGAATGCAGAGTGGATAACTGGGTGACTCCAAAGAGTGGGCAGTGCTGAGTTCAGCCTTGAAGGGTGAGAAGCCTTTTACTGCCTGGTTGGGGGGAAGGTGCTCCAGGCCACTGGGGGTCTTGTATGGTCAGGGAGGGACTTCCTGTGGTTTATTTATGCCTAGTTGGGGCAAGGGAGGTACATTAGGAAGTGGAGGCAGGGACAGAAGTTGGACCAGGACCAAGAGGTGGGTGGGTAGGGAAAGGCCCTAATATACCGTGCCCAGGGGGCTGTGTCATCATCTTTGGGCCCCCAGAGTCCCTGCTGGGGTAGGTGGAACTTAATATCCACCCCCACCACCCAAACTCTTTTCAAAGTTGGAAAACTGAGATTGGAGGGGCAGGGTGTGTCATTCGGTACGTTTTGGCCAAGCCCAGTATGGGACTCAGGCCTCTGGCCCCTCCCAGGCCCATGTCCTCAACCCTTTACAGGGCTCCTTCCACCTCTTGGGAGTGAGAGAGTCGCCATTTATCCTTCTAACTGTTTAGAACAATGTTGTACTTTCGCAGCTGGCAACAGAGGGCCAACATCCCGCAGTTACACTAGCTGGCATATCCTGAGCACATGCAGCATTCCAGGCACCAAGCTAAGACAGCACACGTGTGCAGTCTGCAGGGCAGGCCTCTGAGGACCTGCTATTCCTGTTTCACAGTTGAGGAAGTTAAGTGACTCCCCCTGGATGGCAGAGTTGGCAAATGGCAGAGCCGGTTTCCTTAAGTGTATCACCCTCAATCTATATGCACTCATGGAGAAAATTTTGAGAAAAGGCAGAGAAAGCACCCAAAAGGAAAATAGCACCAACTCCTAGTTCTGTTATCCAGAAGTGGAAAGTTTAGCCACTGGGGCTATTTTTTTCCACCTGTGTGTGTGCACACGCGGGCCTGTTTAAACCAAGGCAGGGTCATGCTGTGACACTGTTTTGTAAACTGAAGTCACCATGGAAAAGGACCTTCCTGGGCTGGTCCCCACAGGGTCACTGATTTCTAGGATCAGGTCTAGAGCTGCATATGATTCCTCCAGAGCCCACAGCCTTGGCAAAGCAGACCGGGGAACAGCTTAAGGCCGCTCACCCTAATAGCCTCGGTTCATTTTCATCTCTGCTTTCTGCTCTTGTTCTTGTAAAAGAAGAAAAAAAAATATATAAATACACTTAAAAACTGACAGACCTCCTTAGCATTTTATTCCATGGCTGGCCCTGCATTTAAATGCAAGAAGCAGAAGGCTTGTGAGCTATAAATAGCCCAGGCTGCTGCTGAGCAGTGGCAGGGAGAATTTGTAGGTTCTGTCTCTTTCCAACCTGGTGACCTGGATTACTAACTTCCTGAGTGGTTACTTTCCTCGCGGCCTCCTCTGCCCATCCTTCACAGAGCAGAGCAGGTCCCTCCCTGCAGATGGTTGGTGAGCATCTACACTAGGGCAGGCCCTAGTGGGCATGGACTCGAGTGACAAGCTGCCCTGTCGCAGCCTGGGCAGGTATAGACGCAGGCACAAGTGAATCTTGTCTGTTGGGGAAGCCCAAAGAGAGTGCCCTGGCTCTGGGAGCTGGATGGCTTCCTGGAGGAGGGGATGCTGGAGCTGAAAAATGGAAGGAGGAGAAAGGGGGCTGGGGGAGGCAGTGGCCATGGGTGTGAAGCGGTTCCCCCAGCGTCAGACACAGAGCAAGCCTTCGTTATTATTAAGCGGGCCGTGTGCCTCTTGAGCGCAGGTCACTTTAGCGGCTCCCATGGCTTCTAGAATCCTGCGATCCAGGTAAGGAGGGTGCTCGTCCTGCGAGGCCAGTGCTTCTCCACCTGCTCTGCACATGCTTTTCCCTGCCAGGAACGGGATCCGCAGACCACCCATTTGAAAATCTTGGGTGGAACCTGAAAACAGACTTTTTTTTTCATAAGCTTCCCAGGTGATTCGATGCTCAACCATGTTTGGGTTTTGCTATGCTGATGCCGTTGCCCACCTGATGCCTTAATCCCCATGACACTGTCCCTGCTGAGTGGGAATGGCATGGACACAGCTAGCCACCGGGAAGGGAGCTTATGCCCTCTCAGGACAGGTGGACAGGCAGCTCCACCGCGGAAAGTGCCCGGAGTCACCTTTACCATCGATTCCCAACACAGGGAAGTTTCGATAACCAGCATTTGTACAGTCCTCTGTCCTTTACAAAGTACTTTTCAAATTTCAAAGGCAAAAACTACATAAATTCTAAATTCATAACAGACCTGGGGGCTTAAATCTTTGTGTGCATGTATCCTACCCTATTAGCTGAGTGTCCTTGAACAAATGAACTAACCTCTCTGTGTCTCAGTGTTAAATGAAGGTAATAATAGTGCTTACATGTGTGATATGGGCCCAGTTCAGGGGTAAGGCAGTCACTTTGTAGTAATTTATTGTTACTATTATGTAAAACATTTTCAAGGTCACAGTCAACATTTTCGAGGTTTTTATTGCGTTCTTAATGGATGCCCAGCCCTGCTGCAGGTGAAGAGGTACTTGCAAAAGTTCTTACTAACTGGCTGTCATTGTTGTGATTAGTGTCACTACTATTACCTGAGCCTTATAGTGCTGGAGGGGTAGGGAGTGAAATCACCCATATTCACTGAAAGGAAGATGAGCTCAGAGGCTAAAGCTCACTCAGCTGGTAAGAGATGGGAAAGGAATTTAATGTCTTCCATCTTATACTTTTCCTCCATCGTCAGCAGGCATTTGCAACAGTCCCTCTGTGTCTTGGTCCAATTATGATGCATTTGAGCATCTTGCAGGCAAATAGCATCTTCAGGGAGCATCGTATGGCCTTGTGGCCGGATCTCTTGGAGTTGGGTTTGCAGCCTGAGTGTGGCGTGAGTCCTCAGGTCTGCTCTGGCAGTTGCAGGTGCAGCCGACACCTCGTCCACTGCCTGCAGCCCCACTCCACCCCGAGTCACCGCCTGGAGCCCACCATGTGGCTTCCTCGAGTCCAGGTGCCACCAGATTTGCTGGGCCCCAGCCTGGCCCTGGCTGGCTGCAGAATGCCCCCCTGTTCCCAGCCACCTCCCCATCCTCAAGAAAACAAGCAGGAGCTCAGCTTCTGAGTTCTCTCTTCCAAGGGATCTGGCCGTTCAGCTTGATCTCTCTCCATTGGATGAATGGCCCTGTCCTCTGGTAAAGAAAGCTCAGACCGAACAAGGAAATGAGAGGAAAGTAGCTAGCAGACGGTCCCTGTCATTAGGCACACACGTGTCTTCACTGCTGGCGAGGTGGGTCCCAGCCAGTGGCCTGGTGCCTTTTACCCTGTACAAGATAGTGACTTACGCTTCCCTCCTGCAAGACTTATGCTTCCTTCCTGAAAGACTGTCTCTTTCTTGCACAGCCTCAGCTGCCCTATTCCTGTCTCCCCTCTACTTCATTTATTAAGACAAATTTAATTTCTAATAGCCTCTGACAGTGGAAAAACCCTGGGTTGGGAGTTAAGAGATGAAGTTCTCTACCAGTGCTGTCCAGTAGAAATTTCTGTATCAGCACTGCCCAAAACAGAAGCCTCTGGCTATGTGTACATTTAGCACTTGAAATGTGGTTAGTGAGATTGAGGAGCGGAATTCTGAATTTTATTTAACTTTAATTAATTTTAATTTAAGTGGCCACGTGTAGCTACTAGCGACTGTCTAGAGTCACATAGCTCTAGACCCCAGACCTTGTTCTATGCATGCTGAGTCGTGAGACCTGGAATAAGTTTCTTCTCTCTGGGAAGACGAAGGAGTGCAATTAAAGAAAGCCAAAGGGAAGCTGTGTGGAATAGACTGGGAACCAGAGCTGCGGGGTCAGCCAGATCTGTTGTGGATTTTGGCAGCCAAACGCCATCAGTGATCTTGGCAAGTCACGTAACCGCCCTCTGCTTCAGTTTTCCTCATCTGTAAAAGGGGACGAACAGCAATGACCTCACAGGGTCAAATGAGGCTTAGATGAGATACAGTGATTCTGCAAACATTTAGCTCTCAGTAGGTACAAAGCGCAGAAGTGGTTTTAGCTGATGCTGTGGCTTCCGTTCCAGACCACTGCAATAAAGCGAGTCATGTGAATTTTTTGGCTTCCCAGTGCATATAAAATTTATGTTTACACTATACTGTAGTCTATTAAGTGAGAAATAGCATTATGTCTAAAAAACGATGTATACACCTTAATTTAAATGTGACACAGAGACAAAATGTGAGCACATCCTGTTGGGAAAATGGCACCCATAGACTTGCTCCATGCAGGGTTGCCACAAACCTTCAATTTGCAAAAAACGCAATCTCTGTGAAGTGCACTAAAGTGAAGTGCAATAAAGCGAGGTATGTCTGTGTTATAGGAGCCCCTGTCCCCCTCCTGCCTCTCTGGAAAACTCTCACAATTCCTGCTTTGGCTATAAATGTTTTTAAAATGCTTACCTTCCAGAGCTCATAAATTTGAGCCCCTTGAAATTATGTACAAGTTGTTGGGCCGTTGTTCAACTGTATTTTTTTTTTCTGGAGAGAGAGTCCAAAGCTTTCAGTATCTCCAGAGGAGTTCAAAAGGTGTAGGAACTCTGTGAGGAGGGACACTGGTACTCACGAGCATTTGGAATAGGGCAGTGTGGTGGAGAAGACAAATGACCCTGGCGCCAGACCGCCTGGTTCCTACCCCAGCTCAGCCGCCTCCTAGCCGTGCAAGCCTCACTGAAGTTCAGTTCTGTAAGATGGGAATAATATCGAATTTATTCGGTGTTGTTGAGGGGATTAAGTAAATGAATCTGTGTGAAGTGCTTAGAATAGCACCTGCCCATGGTAGGTACCCAGTGAACGCTAGCTGCTCTTGTCATCCTCATCGTCGTCATCACCATTGCCTTCCCCCACCGTTTGCTGAGCTTGATGCCAGGTGCTTTGCATGTCTCGTCTCTGCAAGTCTGCCTGCCCCTACCTGCCACCTCATCTCATACTGCTCCCCTTTGCTCATTCTGCTCCAGCCACGCTGGCCTTCTCATTGCTCATCGAACACACCAGGTGTCATCCTGCCTCAGGGCCTCTGTGTTTGCTGTTGCTGGTATTGGCAGTGCTTTTCCCCCAGATACCCACATGGCTTGTTCTTTTACCTCCTGCATGTCTTTACCTAAATGTCATAGTGAGGCCTTCCCTGACCACTATTTAAAAGAGAAGCACCCATGGGAAGGGGATGTGGCTCAAGTGGTTGGGCTCCCATCTACCATATGGGAGGCCCTGGGTTTGGTTCCCAGAGCTTCCTGGTGAGGGCAAGCTGGTCCGCACCCATGGAGAGCTGATGGCCCGCTCCGGTGGAAAGCTGACGGCCCATGCCGGTGGAGAGCTGATGGCCCATGCCGGTGGAGAGCTGACGGCCCGCGCCCACGCCCGCGTCTGCGGGGAGCTGACAGCTCATGCCTGAGGAGAGCTGGTGCAGCAAGGTGATGCAACAAAGGGAAACAAGCAGACACAGAGGAAAAACACGCAGCAAATGGACACAGAAAGCAGACAGCAAGCACAAGCAGCAAGGGGGTGGGGGAACAAATAAATTTAAAAAAAAAAGAGAAGCACCCATCTCTCCACTCATCACCATTGAATAGCCGCTATGTTTTTACATATTTGTCTAGTTTAGTGTCTGTTCGCCTCTTCTAGAATGTCTTTCCTTATTTGTTCTCTGCTCTATGTCCAGTGTCTAGAACAGCCCTCGGCTTTAAAAGGTGCCTGAAAACATGTTTGGTGAGTGAGTGAGTGAACGAATGAGTCTCATTTAATCTGAGGTGGGATCCCGTAGGATCCTGAAACTCCAGAAGATGTCTCCCGTGTACATTTTCAATCAAAAACTATTTCCTGAGCCCTCCTCTGTACCAGACATGGTTTCTACATTTAGACAAATTAAGAAGAACATGGTGGCTCTTGAGGATCTCACGGGCATGTAGGGTGACCAAGTTGTCTTCCAGGTCCTTACCACAGCTGTAACCATGTAATTGTGCTGCCACCCCTGCTTGCCGACTGTCTTCCGCCCTAGACTGGAAGGGCTCCAGGGCAAGGACCCCCACCTATCTCACTCAGCAGTGCTGTCACAGCACTAGGACAGGGCCCGACACATGTATATGGACTGGACGAACGAATGAATGAACAGGCACAGGTCGTGAGCCAGGTAGGGGCTAGCAGAGGGGTCTGTGGTTGCCCCAAGGAGGAGCGACTGGCCCTGCCTGTGGAAGGGCAGGACAGACCCATGGAAGCATTTGCACAGGAGGTAAGGAACCTTCTCTGTCCCTTGGCAGGTTGCCTTGACTCTCACTTGACCAATGATAGAATAACTTTGAAACGATGGGAGGGTGGTAGCTTCCCCTCCTTCAGGAAGCTGGGTGGCTTGCCGCAACCCTTCTATATTTCAGCTCCAGCTTGAGCCTCTGTCCTTGGAGTTAAAAATAGCCGGGGGGGGGTGGAGCGCAAGGACATGCTGTCCTTCGCTGCCACTGATCAGGGATTCTGCTACCTCTTCTCAAAGGGGGCTGCGGGGCTGCAGGTTTGAGAAACCAGGAGCTTAAAGAATTATCCCTTCCTGCCCTCTTGAGGACAAGCCCAGACTCCTCTTTCCTCCACTGGGGGTGATTCTAAAAGAGCTGTGGAATGTCACAGCTGGAAGGGCTCTCCAGGGTAGGTAGATATCTGGCAAGAAGCCCATCACCCTCCAGGCCTGGGACCTTGGCAGACTTCACTAATCAATCAAGGCCTTCTTTCCTGGGACTGTGGCAGGCATCGCCAATCAATCAGGCACCTTTTCTGCCAAGTCCGGACACAGTCTAAGAATTCTTAATACAGGGTATTTCAGGCAACAGCTACCAGATTTGGCAAAAAATAGAAAACCTATTTATCATCTCCAGTCTAGTCCAGTGCCCTCATTGTGGGGAAACTGAAGCTCAGAGAGGGGCTGAAATTTAGCTGATGTCCTATACAGGATGTCAGTAGTGGAGCAGGGACCAGAGCCCAGAAGTCCTAACTTCCTGCCAAGATTTTTTTTTTCACTGCCCACTACTGTATCCTCTTTTCCACCAGACTTAGGTTTGTATGTCCAAAAGAGGGGCTTTTAACCCAAAATTTAATTCAACATATTTATGTATGTGCCGGCAGGTGTTTTTCTAGGGAAAGAGTATATAGCTTTATCAGCTTCTCCAGGGGCTCCCTGCACAAACAAGAAAGGTGAAATCCAAAAGGAGAGTAAGGAGAATGGACTGCAGCCTTGCTATTCAAAGTGTGGACTGGCTTCTTTGACTTAGCATAATATTTTCAAGGTTCATCTGTGTTATAGCATGTATCAGTACTTCATTCCTTTTTGTGATTGAATAATATTCCAATATATAGATATACTACAGTTTGTTTTTCTGTTCATCAGTTGATGGATGTGTGGGTTGTTTTCACTTTTCGGCTATTATGAATAATGCTGCTATGAATATTTGTGTGCAAGTCTTTGTGTGGATGAGATGGAATTATTTTGAATTCTTCCTCTCTACCACTTACTTGCTGTAGCACCTTGGGCAAACTGCTTCAGTTCTCAGAGCTTCCTCCATTTTCTGAGAGTTTCTGGGAATTGGGGACAATGTTATCTATCTCAGAGTATTGTTATATAATGGTGGTGTATTAGTCAGCCAAAGGGGTGCTAATGTGAAATACCAAAAATGGATTGGTCTTTATAAAGGGTATTTATTTGGGGTAGAAGTCCACAGTTACCAGGCCATAAAGCATAAGTTTCTTCCCTCACCACAGTCCATTGTCATGTGTTGGAGCAAGACAGCTGCTGACATTTGCCCAGGGTTCAGGCTTCTTGGGTTCCTCTTTTCCCGGGGCTGCATTTCTCTCCGGGCTTAGCTCCTGTTTCCTCCACAAGGTCAGCTGTAGGCGATCAGGCGAATGGCTCACTTCTCTTCTCCTGGGGCCTTCTTTCCAACATCAAAGCTGCTTCTCAAAGACTGCTACTCAAAACTGTTCTTGCCATGCCTTTTATATTTGATTCCCCACCCACCAAGGGGTGGGGCTCAACATCCTAATCATAACCTAATCATGCCCAGATTAACAGATCAGTTTACAAGCATGATCCAATTATATTTTTGGAATTCATAATTACATCAAATTGGCCAATGGTTACAGGTGGCTATAATTTCCCAAGCATCTTTATCTTATTGTGACAGTCACTGTACATATGTTATGTTATTGACCCTCTGCTACGAGAGGAGCATGTCCCAGAGAGTGCTTCCTCCTTCATCTTGGGTCCCAGAAAAATACTTGGAGTAGAATCACTGCTAACTCACAAAGGACATTTAATATCAGCAAGAACTAAACCTTTATGTGTAAACCACCGAGATTTGGGGGTCATTTGTTACCACAGCACAACCTAGTGACAGCTGACTAATACATTTAATCCTCATAACAATATGTGAAGTGAATTCTGTTATGATTCCTATTTTATAAGGAACTCAGGCTCAGATAGTTTCAGTAACTTTAAAAAAAATTTTTTTTTAGTTTATTCAGCAAGTGGCAGAGGGGCGCTTCAAATTCCTAACCCAGTTATTCTGGCTCCAGAGCCTGTGCTCTTAAGAAGACGGAAATATGTGGGCTGTTTGGTGAATGAGTAATTCAGTGTGGATGGAACACCTGGTATGTGCATGATGTCAGATTTGTAGTATAGGTTTGGGGCAAATCCTGGAAACCTTGAATGCTGTGTGGTTTGTGGAACTTCCCGTGCCAGATGGGGGCCATGGACTCTGCCTTTTCCCCACAACCCAGTTTCTACCAGAGCTTGCTCAGCCTGTCCCACGTGCCTTCTCAGGGAAAGGCAGCCATTGTGGGAACTGTAAACTGTCTTCCTTCCAACAATTGCTGAAATTCCCTTTCTTCAGAAAGTCTTCCCGCCCTGGCGGGAGGCAGAGTGAATAACCTTCCCTTGAACACCGCGCTGAGTGTAGGACCTCCTCCTCCCCCAAGTGTATCCAGCAGTCTTCATCCTTGGTTTGCATTTCGGTTCCACAGTTTTGCCTTCTCCCTACGTGTTTTCCATTCGTCACTACGGCTTTTGGTTATAAGCGCTCAGAAAATAGTGCTGCTATCTACAATGAAATCTTGTTATAAATTTTACTTGCTGTCAAGTATAATTCAATATTGAAACAGTTCTACTTACAACCCAGACCCTGCCTCTACCCCCAGTGCTATATTAATTACCCCCTCCTCAGCTGTCATAATACCCTGTGCATATAGATCTGCCTTTAAACTCTACTACATTGTCATTATAACTCCTTGTATTATAATTGCCCTTTTACTTGTCTGTCTCCTCTGGTTGACTGGGAGTTTCTGCAACATCTGGGTTTAATTCATCTCTGTGTCCTGAGTCTCCAACACAGACCCTGACACTGAGTAGGCACTTAGTAAGTAAGAGTTTGTTGAGTACATTATATTACTTATCTGTTTCCTTTCCCCTCCCCACTCCACTACTCTAAGCTTGTTGAGGACAAGGACTGTATCTTATTTGTATTCCAAAGGCCACGAACAACATGGCATATGAAATGAGCTCAATGTTTATTTTTATTGGATAAGTGAAAATAACATTTCCTTCTAGGGTCAGAACCCTTTAGATTTATGAAGCTCATCCATATACATTGCCAGTTGATCTCAAAATCTTCAGATTCTCCCTCTCTTGTGTTCTCATGTCCTTTGTCTCACTTGTTCTCTCCCATTTCACCTCTGTATATTCATGACCTCCTCCTCTTTCCCCTTCATATCCTCTTTTGGGAAAAGGCCTGAGGAATTCTCCCCAGTATGAAGCAGTCTAAAGGGCAGATTACTCTGGTTTGCAGTTGAGCCAAGGTCACGCTCCCACTTAACAGCTTTGCCATCTTGGGCAGGTTACTTAACCCTGTGCTTCATCTTTCTCTTCTGAAAATGGAGATAATGCTTATCTTCGATGATGGCTGTGAGGATTAATGAAGTAATGTATGCCAGGCTCCTGCCATAGGGTGTGTGTGGTTTGGCTCAGTAAGAGGGAGCTTCTGTCTTTGCATGCAGGATGATTCTTTGAGGATGGGGCATCAACAATCAGGTGGGAGGGAGTTGTGTTTTTTGTTTTTTTTTTAAATACAGAATGGGCATACCTTGGTGTTCTGAGATCATCTCTGCCCCAGGCAGGCCAATTCCTGGGCACCCAGATCAGCACCACGGACAGTTCCCTGGAACCTGGTCGCTAGGCTCTAGTACTTACCAGAATCTAAGACGCTGGTAAGTACTAGCTTGCAAGTCACAGCTTTATTTTTATATCCGCCAAGAGAGAGAAAACAGGTCAGAATTTAACTCTGACATGGCATGAGTCGTCATTTACATCTTAATCTCAGAGCTGTATTGAAATAGAGAAATCAACTTCATCTTAGCATCAATTAAATAATGACATCTTATGGGAGGTGGTATCAGTGAGCAGTTGATGACTGACCCTTGAAAAAATTAATAATAGTCAGCTTTTCTTGAATTTCTACTATGTCCCAGGCCTTTGTCACTCCCTCCTCTCCTACACTGGCTGCTATCTGCTCTCTTTATATTCACTTAATAACTATCAAATTTGGGGAATATAAAAGTGAGCCAGATAGTCATTAAACCAACAGTCTTTACACCATTCTTCTTCCCAAAATATTCCAGTCGCGAGCCCCTTTTCTTTAGAATATTGCTTCCTGCTGAAGGATAATCTAATGTGTTAACCTTCTCAGTCTACATCATGCTTAACCCACTTCAAAAGCATTTCAGTGCATAACCGATGACCCAGTAGTTTCACTCCTAGACATAGCCAACAGAAGTGTGTTCAAATGGTCACCAAAAGATGGATAGGAGAATGTTTTTTAGCAGAGCTCTTTGTAATATCCCCAAATTGGACACTTCCCAAATGTTCATCAACAATAGAATGGTTGAAAATAATTTTGATACATTTGCACAATGTAATACAATAAAGCAATGAGAATGAATTAACTTCAGTGAAACAATTAGCATGGATGACCCTCACAAATATAATATTGGGTGAAAGAAGCCACATGCTAAAAAAATATACACTGGATGATCCTATGTATATGATAGTACAAAATAGGCGAAATCATTCTGCTGTTAGAAGTCGGGCTAAAGCTTTCTCCTGAAGGAGAAGTAACTGCAAGTGGGCATGAAGGGCTTCTGAGATGTTGATAATGTTCAGTTTCTTAATCTGGGTCTTGGTTCCATAGATGAGTGCACGTTATAATATCCATCTATCTATATGTTTACAGATATAGACTTATATAATTGTATGCGTTTTGGTATGTGTACTATACTTCAACAAGCATTAGTTTAAAAAGTACCTTTCTCCAGAAGGCCATAAACTCTAATGCTGAAAATTACATGTGCAGGGTGATAGGTAAGACACTTGGGGAGAGCTGGTCACAGGTAATACTCACCTGAGTTTTTCGTTGTAGAATGGAGTGCAGAGCACATTGGGGAAAAGGGGAAAAAACGAGGCTGGAAAAGTACATTGGGACTAAAAAGGCAGCATGTGGTAAAGCCTTTGGGATTTATTCAGTGAGCAATGGGGTGCCATTAATGTTTTTTAATCAAGGCAGTGACATGTTTAAGATTGAGTTCTGGAAAACTCCTGCTGGTAACAGAGTAGAGAACTGGTAGAAGAGGACACTGTGGTGGTGGGTACACCAGTTAGAGTAGACATTTACCTCCTGACCAAACATTTGTGGTTCCTGGAGATCTTCTAAAACTATAGATTCAGGGGCTCTGCCTACACCTACTGAACAGTAATACCCAAGAGAGAGAAACAAGGAATCTATGTTTTACCTGAGTTCCCCGGGTATTCTGAACTGCCAGGCAGGCCGCTGAGCAGGTGTTTGGGGCCTCTGAGTTAGTTGCCCATGGTAGTAGTCCAGGCAAGAGAAGGTAAAGGTGTGCACCAAGGTTGTGACCCTGGTGATGGAGAGCAGGCCTGCATTTGAGTCACCAAAAGAGGACATGGGGACACATTTTATTTAATTACTGAGCAAACACTTATATGTCACTTACTATGTTTCAGGCCCTGTTCTAAGCATTTTTTACAAGTATCAGCTCATTTAGTCCTTGTAACAGTCCTATCTAGGTGGATACTATTATTTCCCCCATTTTGTGAAATGAGGAAAGTGAGGCACAAAGCTTGCCCAAGATCTCACAACTCATAAAGGGACTGGGGCCATGGGTATCCGTGCTTTTAGCCTCTAGGCGGTGCTCTCTTGAAGATGCTCCAGAAATGTTGGTGGACAGTTGTTGACTGTGAAAAGAAGCAGAGAGGTTGGCAGTCAGGAGATGTGAACTGCGATACCAGCCTGGTAATCAGCTCATGCCCCTCTTTGTCACTGGTCTGGATGACCTGGGGCGAGTCATTTAGGATCTCTCAGCTAAAACAAAAGGGATCAGACCCATCTTCAATAAGATGTTGAAGTAGGGAATGGCAGTTCTCCCCCTCCTCTCCCTCTTAACCACCACGTTCCTGGGGATCTTTAGTGATCCAGAGCATAGGGTTTTTTTTGTTTTGTTTTGTTTTTAAATTGACTTTATTTTTTCTTTTTGGTGTACAGTTCTATGAGTTTCCACCACCCCACCCACCCCCCACTTGGTGTCTGTGCCCATTCACTCATTTTTCTCCTCCAGGTATCACTGGGATTCTATCCTAGGGAGCTCTGATGTGGGAGAGAGGCACCCTGTCACTTGTGCCACCTCAGTTCCTGGTTTCTGGCATGTCTCTCCTTGGCTCTCCCCTGCATCTCTCTTTTGTTGCGTCATCATCTTGCTGCGTGGCTCGGCTCGCTTGTGGCTTGCTACGTGCAGGCCTGTGGCTCTGAGTGTCCATGCTGGCCTGTGGCTCGCCGCGCGCAGGCCCAGCTCGCCTGCTCTCCTTTTTTTATTGTACCAGGAGGTCCCAGGGATCTAACCTGGGTCCTTCCATATGGTAGATGAATACCCAACCACTTGTGCCACATCCACTTCCCTAGAGCACAGGGTTTGTTTGCTTTAACACAGACCTGGGTTCAAGACGTAGCTCGGTCTTGTCTGGTGTGGCCTTGGCAAGTTGCTGAACTGCTCTGAACCTGTTTCCTTGTTGTAAAATTGGGACAACCAAACTTTTCTCTCAGGGTTATGATGGGGATAAGCATTGTAAATAGTGCCTGGAGCAGGATAAATGTACCAAAAATGGTAGCTACTAATGTAATTTCTCATTATCATCATTTCATTATCTTGTTCCTTATGAACCTCTTTTGGGGAGAAGGTTCATTAAATGCACAAACATGTTTAGGCATAAACAACTGTATTCCTTTACTGGAGAATTTGTGTTTTTCAGGGGACACATCCTAAAGCCGTTTCAATTAAACACACCTCTGGTGACACGGGCAATGTTAGGCGCTGTCCTGCGTGCTGAAAGGGAGTCAGTGAGGACTGAGTTTATGCTGTAGTCCCAGACATCGACCAGGCAGACTGAGGACTGTGTTTTAAGGTGCAGTGGGATAAACAGTCTAATAGGGGTGAAGATAAAGTCCCCTTGGGACCTAAAGGAAGACAGGGAGTCTGGTCAGGGAAGTCTGTGTGGAAGAGATGGCATTTGGATTCAGTGGGAGAGCTTACTGAGTTTAATTTAGTGGTTCCTTAAAAGCATGGGTATTGGAGTCAGAAAGACTTGGGTTTGAATTCCAGCTCTGCCGTTATGAACTGTGTGTGTCCTTGGAAAAGTTGCTTAACTCTGATTCTCATTTTCTTCTGCTGTAACGTGGGGCAGTACCTATCTCACCATTTATTGTGAGAATTAAATGAGACGATGCAGATGTAAAAGAGCACAGCATCTGGCACGATGGCGATGATAATATTAAAGATAGCTACTATGTACTGACTGCTTGCTGTGTGCCACTGCACACCTACACTGTCCTAAGGATGAAATGTTATTACATTATTAAACTACATTATTCAACCCACACAACAGCTCTAAGAGTTTGGTACTGTTATCCCTATGATAGATAAAGAAACAGAGCTGTACAGTGCCTGCTACATTATAGGTGTTATTATTTTAAAGCTGAACTCTGGAGGATGGTTCAAATTTTTATAGGGAAGATAAGGAAGGGAGGAAGGTAAAGAAAGACCAGGGTGAGGAAGTTATTGAGGATGTACATGGAGCAGAGAGGTGTCTGGCCAGGCTAGGGTATGGAGACAGTGAGGGAGGCCAGTAGAAGATGGGAGAGGGGATCAGATGATGGAGAGTCTTGAACGCCAGGGTGCAAGGAATGGGGAGCCATTTAAAGGTTTTACATAAGACCATGGCATGTTGAAGCTGTGATTTATTTATGAATTTATTTGTATCTTGCCTTCTTTTACATTATAGAATTAATACATTTAACTATAAAATTTTCAGACAACACATAAGCATACAAAAGAATGATAAACTCCGAGGTTGCAGGTCAGAGTGTAAATTGGTGCATCCACTTTGGAAAATCATTTAGCAATGTCTGCTTGACACACAGCTACCCTGTGACCCAGCAGTTCTACTCCTAGAAATATACCCAAGAGACCCAGGTGCAGATGTAACCCAAGAGCTAACACTAGAGTAATCTTAGCAGCATTATCCCTAATAGCCCCTGGAAGCAAAATCCATGGCCAAAATGGAGAAGAAGTCAATTATGGTATGATCACATTGTGGAATACCGTACAGCAGTGATAAACCATCTGCAACTGCATGCCAAAAAGGATGCATCTCATAGAGTCAACATAATATTGACCAGTAGAAGGCATGCAAAAAAAGTACATGCTGTCCATGTCTGTTTATATAAAGTTCAAAAGCAGGCAAAACTAATGTCTGGTGCTAGAGCTCAGGGTAGTGGTTACCCTTGTGAGATGAGATAGAGACTGGGAGTAGAGCCAGGCTTCTGAGGTCCTGGTAAGGTTCTGTCTTCACCTGGGAGCTGGTTACATGGGTGTGTTCAGTTTGTGGAAATTATCAAGTTGTACACTTAAGATTTGTGTGCTGTTCTCTATATATGTTATACTTTGATAAAAAGTAATCCCACACACACCTCCTCTAACAATTTTTCTCCCTACAGTTATTCCCCCATTAATAGTTTGGTTCATATCCTTCTAGATTTTTCTATGCCTATGCATAAAGATATAGCTATATATATGTATGCAGCTGTCTATAGCTTTACAAAAATGGTATCATGTTTTACACACTGTTCTGCAAAATGCTTTTTTCACATAACAGTAGGTTGAGTCAATCTTTCCATGTCACTGTATATGTCGAGCTAGATGATTCTTTTTAACAGTTACACAGTATTTTGTGTGGACCTATCATTTAGTTAATTGATTTCCTAGTGATGGACAGTTAATTCCAGCATTTCACTGGCATAAACAATACTGTGGGGAACCCCTTCATGCATATCTTTGTGTACTTTTGTGACTCTTTGTGTAGAATGAGTTAGTAGGAGTATAATATCTTGGTCTAAAGTGGTAACTTAAGACAGCTAATCTGTTAATGGCTTGTTGGGTGGTTTGGAAGCAGGGAGACCCTTTAAAATGCTGTTAAAATAGTTTAGACTTGGAGTAATTAGGATGGTTGGCTGTGGAAAATGGAAGAAAGGACAGCTATACGAGATATTAAGAGCAAAGACTTTATTTATAAGACGTGGCATCTGATGAGAGAGAGGAACGTCCGTGAGGTCTTGGGGATTATGAATCTGGGAGGCTGGGAAGATTGGGATTCCAGGACATAAATCAGAAGGAGTTGGTTGGAGGAACTGGGGTCAGATTGAATGCAAGGCATCAGCTCACCATTCAAGAGGCGGTGGCCAGAATGAGGCTGGAAGTTCCGCTCTGGAACAAGTTCAGGGCTGGAGAGTAGGGTGCAGGATTCGTTTGCTTATGGTGGTCCTGAGGTTGTAGGAGGGAGATGAAACCACCCCGGGGGTAGGTCTAGAAAGAGAGAACCCAAGGACTGGATGGTGAGGGCCTGCTTTGTGGGGATGGGCTGCAGCAAGGGAGGACAAAGGGCAAGGGCAGAGAGGTGGGAGGAGATCTACCAGGATGCACTATCACGGTGGTCAAGGAAAGAGGGTTTGAAGTGACTGTAGTTCAGAGGATGAAGTAGCTGACAGACTGAGTTAGTCCCTTTCCCTATCATTTTGTAGTTGTTCTTTGAAACACTTAACGTATTTGTGATTAATCAGTGTGATCATCTGAACTACGAGCTCCATGGAGGCAGGGACTGTGCCATTCCTACTCGTTGTTCTAGCCCCAGCATCGGGCATCGTGTTGGTACCCCAACTTGTTGCTGCCACCTGGCAGGACTTAAGTTGTCCACATACCCCTCCTCTCTCTCCCACCCCATACATAGACTCTGCACATACTGACGGAAGAGGAACTAAGGATCCTGCCTGAGAAAATTCAAGCTTCACCGCTTGCGTTTTGGGTGCAGGAAGTGTGAGTGTAGAGCCAGAAATGGGTCACCCAAACGCCATTCATTGTACATCAGAGTGGCTATCCTTGAGGTTATTCTCACTATTGGTACCCAAAATGTACCGGACTCAAACCTCCAGCCTCTACAATGGAATGTTGTAAATGATAACCGTGGATGATGGTGCCTCCTGCATGCTCCCCTTAGCTGAGACCTCAGAAAGTGTGCCCTCTTCCATGCCGGCGTTCATCACGCAGCAGCCCTTCTTATCACCACATTTCATGGAGCAGAACGCTAGAACCCACCTGTGCAAAGATTGTACTAATGCGAACTTTGATCTCCTTAGTGTATCAGCCAGGGCAGGTGTCTTAGGTTGAATTTCTCCAAAGCAGACCCTGGAGTGAGATTCGTATGCAGGTGATGTATGAAGGAAGTGCTCCCAGAGGAGACTGGGAGAAGCAGGACAAGAAAGGAGAGGAAGCAAGCAAGGCTGTGCTTTCAGAGAAACTCTGCCGAGGGTGGCTTCAGCCCACCCCACAGGGTTACTCTGGAGTCTGGGTTATGCCTGAGTTTTCTGACCTGAGGCAAAGGAGCTGGGGTTTCATGTTCCTGCTCCTTCTAGTCTTTGGTTAAAGGTCAGAACATTTCTAGCTTAGCCTATGTGGGGCAAAGAAAAGCAGGCTCCAGGAGCCCAAGGGAAGATTGAAAAAAAGTGGTGGGTACTGCCTGTTGGAAGCAGAAGCATACTAAATGGGGCCCAGTTCAGGGCTCACAGAAATGGTAAATAAAGGGATTTGGAGGGATCTGGGTGGAATATCAACACTGTCTACTGCAGCAAGTCAAACAAAGGTCTATTTCTGGGCCCTGATGGTTCAGAAGCAACGGTTATACATTTCTCCCCTGTCTCCCCTAGATGTGTGTTTTGTCAGTGAAGGAGTTAGTGGAGACCAGCACTTAGAAGTTTGTTTTCTCTCTTCATGGGACCTTCCAGTTCATAAGAAGGTACTCAGTAAATGTTGGTTGAGTAAATGAAAGCATCCTACTCCAGGGACTAGGAGTGAGATAAGGCCCTTGCACGCGGTCCTGAGTGGTCATTGGAGCCCGTTTTGGTAAGTCACGTGAACGGAGTGGTGGAGTGGAAGCCAGTCTGCAAGAGGTGAGAGAGTGCATGGTTGGTGAGATGGTGACAATATGCTCTTCTCTTGAGAAGTTTATTGGTGAAAGGGGGTGGTGGAAAAAGTAGAGCCTTGAGCAGACTTGCAGGAAGAGTGGGAAAAGCCAGAAGACAGAGAGAGGGCAGATGCAAGACCAAGAGAGGAGAAGTGGTGGAAGGAGGTCACGGTGAGGGTGGGAGGAGGTGAGATGGGGAGAACAGATGACAGATCGGCCTTGGCCAGGAGAAGGGTCACCCCTTCCTTTCAGAGAGGACGGGAGGGTCCAGGGCAGGTTGAAGTATTCGAGGATGGTGAAATTTGGAATTGAGAAAGAGAGATAAGGAGGACACATCTTTTCAGCCAAGAGGGAGAAAGGTCATCTGTTGGGTTGGATGGGGTTATGGAGGATGGGTTGGGAAAGGTTTGGAGCAGTCAGAAGAGATGACCAAAGGAAGGGTCATCTGGCTGAGGTTAGGTGGTGGCCATCACTGTTGTGGTTGGATGCAGTGGTGGTTGCAGATTGGGGGCTGGCAAGGTGGGGAAGATCGCGTGCCAGTGGGATGGCATGCTAGTGGGATGGCATAAGCAAGACAGTTGGCGAGGGCAAATTTGGGGAGCGTTGGGTCTTTTCTCAGTGCAATGGCTGTTCTCCTCTCGTTGAGCACCTACATGTGCCAGCTGCTATGGTAAGTGCTCTATCATTTAACCCTCTCAGTAACCCCAGGAGCTAGGTGCTGTCTTTCTTGCCTGAGGTTATGCATCTAAGAGTTGCAGAGCTGGGACTCTGTCCTGGGCCATCTGATCCCAATGCCCAGGCTGGGTGGTCCAGGGCTGTGGCGATGAGCACTCGGGTCCGGGGTGTGAACCGCTTTGCCGGCTGTAAATGCCATGCCGCTGCGAAGAGCAGCTCTCCAAGCCTCCTCCTCAGCCCTGTGGGGATAGAGCTGTTTGTCATCCTATGGGCCTCCCTCTTCCGGGAGAAATGTGTCAGACCCTGGTGGGTAGAGACGGAGCCAGGAAAGGGCTCCAGAGCAGCACTCGGTGGGCAGCGAAACCCAGGCAGGAGCCTGCAGCCTGTGTGCGGGCTGCCCGGCGGGGTCTGTATCCGTGGTGGGGGGTGTATTTGTGTTTGTTCCTGTGGAAATCCACGGTGTTTGTGCGCGTGTGGGGGGTGGCTCTCTGCTCCTGGTTTCTGAGCGCGCAGGTGGCATTTCTGAATCTTTCTCAGCGTCTCTGTACCTACTACACCCAGAGAAACACAGTGACGGGAGAGAGAGAGGCTGCAGATGCAAGTTAGGGAGAGAACAAATGGTGGAACCGAGTCGAAACAGGCACGGGGTCCACACATTCCCCCACATGCTCAGAACACCCACGGTGACACACACAGAAACACAGTGTCGGGCTCTCCGTGTGCTTTCTTGAGTGGGTTGGTGCCTACTTATGGGTGTGTATCTGGAACCCCAGAGATACACACACCCTTGTAGCCTCAGAAACACACAGAGCGATGGGTGTATGGAGACCCGTGGAAACACGCAAATGTGGACACGCAAACGCATATGAACACACTCTTTGTCTTTGTGTGCATATTCCTCGGCCTATGTGTGTGTGTTTGTGTGCTGCTGTGTGTTTTTCTGGGTATGTGTGGGTGTCTGTGTGTGTGAATAACACAGACACATGTAGAAGACAGAAACGTGGGTGCACACTCTCCAAGAAGCACACACAGAGTGTCTGTCTCGGTGTGTGTGTGCGCTACTCTACAGTCTGCAAGGAGACACCATGGGCGAGTTGAGGAGGCAGGAGGCCGGGACCAGGACAGCGGGAGGCGTCCTGCCACGTGGACCCAGACTCCCGGTCTCTTGCCAAGCCCACCCCGTGGGAGCAGGATAATGGGGTTCCGGTGGGGCTGCTTTTAACCAGTGGGCCAGTCAGCAAGCACTAATGAAGCACCTAAGGTATACCCACCAAAGATCTAGTCCCTGCCTCTAGCAAACCCACAGTCCTAGAGGGTGGGTGGGAGATGTCAGCTTACCTTGACTAGCTAGGCAGTGAAACGTGGAGTGAAGAGAGCTGCCCAGGTTCAAATCCCAGCTTCCCCCCTTACTAGCTGTGCAGGCGTGGGCTGGTCACTTAACCTCTCTGTGCCTCTTATGGGGAGAATTGTAGCATCCACCTCATGGGTGGTTGTGAACATTAGGACAGTTCTCAGGGTTTTACACCTAGTAACTCATTTGCCCAGACACCCATTCATCCAGCAGATATTAATTGAGTGCCTACAAATGTACTAGACCCTCGTGTTTTAGGTGATGGGGCTTCAGCAGGGAACAATGCAGAGCCCCGTGGCCTCATGAGTTTAACTTCTACGTGGAGGAAGCTAGTCAGTCAACCAACAATATGTAACATGCCCAGTGGTGGTCAGTGGTAGGGAGGAAGCCAAGGCAGGGTGCCAGGGCAGAGTGACAGGAGGGGGAGGAGCCTGCTGTTTTGGAGGGAGTGGTCAGGGAGGGTCTTGGATAAGGTGACATTTGGTCCCAGAGAGGAAGTTCTAGGGGAGTGAATAGCAAGGGCAAAGGGCCACTTACCTCGAACGCTATTGTTAGCCCTCATTTTATGGTTGAGGAAACAGAAGCCTAGAGAAGCTAAGTAATTTGCCCAAAGTCACCCAGCTGGTGAGAAGAGAGATCCAGGGTTTTAACCCAGGCAGTCTGGTTTCAGAGCCAGTGGTCTAAGGCAGCATTCCTCAGTCAGGAGTGATTTTTTGACACACATATACCCAGGGGACATTTGGCAACGTCTAGAGGATTTTTTTTCTAAACAAATCAATTTTATTGGTACATATTAATAAAGCATAAATCCATCCAAAGAGTACAATCAATGGTATTCAGTGTAATCACATATTTGTGCATTCATCACCCCAGCCATTCCCAGAGCACTTTCATTGTTCTAATAATAATAATAAAAAGCAAACAAACCTCATCACCTCTCAATCTCTCTATGCCTCACCTGCCGTTCAGAGCTGCTATACTTTTTCCTTCTCTCTAGTATATTTATATTTTGTAAAAAAAGTCTTATATATGCAGTATAACCCATATTCGTGTTTAACATGAGGTTTTACTATCTTACACAGTCCCATGTTACAGTTTTTAAGCTTTCCTTCTAGTAACATATATGACCTTAGGCTTTTCCTTTCAGCCACTATCAAGCCCATATAATAGCAGTGATAATTTCAAACACCATGATATGCTTTAACCATTTCTATTCATTTCCAAAGATTTAAAAACAACCTTTTTACCAATTCAGCGGTGTTTTTGATTACCCCAACAGTGGGGGGTGGCGGGTCTGCTACTGGCATCCAGTGGAGGCCAGGAAAACTGCTAGACATCCTGTGATCATGACAAAGAATTGTCCTGCCCAAAATGCCAATCCTGTTGAGGTTGAGAAACTGGTCTAAATCCATGTGAAGCCCTTAGCAGAGAGTATGGCACGTCATAATTGCTCAATAAATAGTAGCTGAAGAGGAAGAGTGATGCATCAGAGAAGGTTGCTGGAGAGAAGTGAGTTCAAGGGGGAAAGGTGGAAGCAGATGAGCTTGTCAGTTCACAAAACTCAGGTAGTAGCGTCTGATGGGTGGGTGTGAAGGGCAGGGCAGGGGTCCTGGGCAGGGCTGCCCTGGGAGACAGGTGCAGGTCAGGCTGGTGGTATAAGGAGGTGGCTAGACTGGGAGTGGGGGCCGAGCTGGGCAGCCACCAGCCGCTAAAACGCTAACCAGATGACTGGTCTCTCCGTTCCCCTCCTGCCCCGTGTCTCTCTCCCCATCTCTCTTGGCCTCTTCACCCAGAAGGGGACAGCCGGAGGCTGAAAGGAGCCATCCAGAGGAGCACGGAGACGGGCCTGGCCGTGGAGATGCCCAGCCGGACGCTGCGCCAGGCCAGCCACGAGTCCATTGAGGACAGCATGAACAGCTACGGCTCGGAGGGCAAGTGAGTGTGGGGCCCGCGCCTGCCCCCCTGCCCCCCAGCCCCCCTGGCTCTCCGGACCTTCAAGGGTGCAGGGTGGGAGGGACAGAGGGGTGCCCTCCAGGAGCCCTGGGTCGGCCTCCGGCTGGTCAGGGCGTTGGCTCAGGGCTCCTGAGCCACCCCATCCTTGGGAAGCAGCGAAGTTCCGAGGCAGAGGGAGGAGCAGACTTTGGCTCCCGACTGCCTGGATTTGAGTCCTGTCTCCACTACTTGCCAGATCTGTGACCTTGGGCAAGTTGCTTCTCCATGCCTCAGTTTCCTCATAAATAAAATGGGATAACAGTACCTTCCTCGTGGGGTGTTATGAAGATGAAATGGGTTAATATTTATAAAGAGCATAGTGCAGTGTTTGGCTCATGAAAAGTGCTATATTTTAGTGTTGGTAAAGAAATGGAGAAGGGGCTTGAGGGCTTGCCCAGGGTCACAGGAAAGGAGAGGGGTTTTTGTCATCATTGTTGTTTCCTCTTTATTATTTTATTTTCTTAAAATCCAATTGATTTTTTAAAAATAAATACTATTGCTTGATAAAAATAGTTCCACGTACACCAAATCGTAAAACATTAGCACTGACTGCCTCCTCGCTTGTATTTCTCTCCCTTGGCTGCACATCAGAATCACTGGGGAACTTGTTAAAAAAAAATACAGATTGCAGGGCCCTGCGTCTGGGCGACTGAGTCAGAATCTCTGGGAGTGAGCCCAGGGGCTCCATTTTTGAAAAGCTCCCTGGGTGAAGAATTCATCTAGATTGGGGGTTCTCATCTTTGGAGCAATTATCGACCTCTTTGAGAATTTTGGGAAAGCTGTGGGCCACCTCCCCCCATCCCCATAAATCATACACACACACACACACACACACACATGCTTGTTCTCACACGCATTCATCTCGTATAACTGTAGGCAGTTCCCAGAGTCCCCTAAAACTCATCCGTGGATCCCTGGCAAAGAAACCTCGATCTAAAGTAACTCCCTTATTGTACAGATGACGGGGGCGCTCGGAGAGCTTACCCGGGATCCTACAGCCTGTTAATAAGCCTAGAGCCCAGGGGTCCTGACTCCCAGCTGGGGCTGTGCCACGGCAGTGCCTCACTTCAGCCTCAGCCGTCCTCTGCTCGCGAGGAGACTGAGGCTGGGAAAAGACAAGTGATGTCCAGCCCAGTCACCCGTAGCCACATGTGGTACTTAAATATAAGTTAATTAAAATAAAATGAAAACTTCAGGTCCTCACTTGCACTAGCTACATTTCATGCGCTCACTAGCAACCCTGGACAGCAGCTCTCTTAACCGGCAGCACAGAAAATAGTATATTTCCATCCCAGCAGGACGTTCTGTTGGGCAGTGCCGGCGGAGGGGCTTGACCGAGGGCGGACTCCCAGCTTCAACCCCCTTTTGCTCTCCTTCCATTTCTGCTCTTCCTTCCAGCCGGGGGCTTCTGCTGGCCAAAAAGCCCCCCCACCGCCCCCAGGCCCCCCTAAACCGTGAATGGTCTTGCCCTGGCAGATGCTGCCGTCCCACCTGCCTCCTAGAGAGGCTCTTTGGCGGGCGGTGGGCGAGAAGAGGAGGCTGCCGGGTGGAAGGGCATGGAGGAGGAAGGGAGCGCGTGTTTTCTCTAACCTGAGAAACGCGGCCAAGGCAGCAAAACCCGGAGGAAGATATTCTCAGCACCTGGGTGGCAGCGGGTCCCTGTTGATAGACGGGACACCCAGGCCACAGGGCCAGGGAAGAATCCTGAACTGGCGCTCAGGAAGTTTGAGTCCTAGTCCTGGCTCCCCACTTATCCCCTGGGTGGCCTTGGGCATGTCCCTTGGCTAAAGTTTCAGGGAGGCCGGTAAACATCCCGCCTGCCGGCCACATGGGCAGGTTGTTGGAACCAGATTCGGGGAAAGGCAGCACGGGAGTCAACCCCATATTCCCATTTTACAGAAGAGGAGGAAGTGGTATGAGAAGGCTCAGAGAGGTCACGTGACTGGTCCAAGCCGTACACCTATGAGACAGCATCATGGGAGGATGTTTTGGGGGTGGGGAGGGACAAATGAGATGATGCCTTTTTGCTGTAACGTGCTTTAAGGTATTGAGAGTCTTTACATTACAGAGAGGTTCAGACAACCTTGTTTGTGCCTCATTTCAGCTTCTTAGAAGCTGTGTGATTTTGGGGAAGTTACTTCACCTTTCTGAGGCGAATTTCTTCCTTTGTAGAAAGGGGACAATACTAGGACAAACCACTAATAGAGTTGATGTGAGGATTAAATGAGTTAATATACATAAAAGCACTTCAAACAGCGTCTAGCCCATAGCAAACACTATAATTATCAGCTATTATTAGTGTTTGTTGTTGATTAAGCGTCTGCTAGTTGGGTATTTGGCTCCTTGCAGCCATTTGCATCTGAATGGATTCAGTGAGGTACTCAAATACTATCAGGTCTGTGAGGTACTTACAGAGGGAGCACTGAGTAAGTGTTGGCTGTGATGATTTCGCTTACTAAAAGGTTTGGGGGTGGGTGTGTTGAGCACAGTTGTGGAAGGATCAGGTGGGTTGGAGGGTGCCCAAGCCAGCAGAGGGGAGGATTTTGCCTTCCGAAGATTGGCTGAGACCTGGCGGAGCCCAGGGGAAGGGACACTGGAGGGGACAGGTGGAGGAGCAGGTCAGCCTCCTCCTTGTTCTGGAGGTATTTTGGGAAATGGTTGGACCCAGATGCCAGGCTCTGAAGCAGGAAGGGGCGCGGCCATCCTCCCCCTCTCTCCTCCTCCTGGGCGCCTGCCAGCCCAGCTGAGGCGTTCAGGGAGCCAGCTTGCTTGAGCAGCTCTGGGCTGGGCCGTGCCGCCGCCGGGGCTGTCTGGCCGTGGGGTGGATCGCTGGGCATATGCCTTCCTGCAAGTGGGCCTGGGGTGCCCCCTCGTGGTTTTCCATTTCAGCAAATATTGATTGAGCAGCCACAGTGAGCCATGCTGTTGGGCCGGGCACCTCGGAGACCCTGCCCTCTTAGAGCTTCCACTGGATGACATTGACCCAGCAACTGGCAGTGTGGCGAGCGCTGCCAAGACAGGCAGAGGAGACTTGGGGAATGCTGAGGAGGGGGCCCCATCCAGGTCTCCAGGGGGTGGGCCCCTCCCCAGCGAGCCAGCCCACGGTGGCTCCAGTCCTCACCATTCAAAACGTGGACCACACACCTGCAGCAGCAGCACCCCCTGGGAGCTGGTCAGAAATGCAGCCTCTCAGACTCCACCCCGGACCCACTGAGTCAGCATCTGCATTTTAACACGATCCCCAGGTGGTTTGTGTGCGCGTTAAGTAAAGCAGCCCTAGCCTTGTGGTGGTAATGACACAAGAACACTTTGTGTGGGCAGGCACTGAGCTAAGTGCTTTGACTTCCACTGACTCATTTCATCCTCACAGTGACCTGATGAGGTGCAGCTATTAGTATCCCCGATTTACAGACAAGGGAATGGAAGCAAAGGGAGGTCAAGCAGCCCACCCAAGGACACACAGCTAGGCAGTGGCCACGCGGGGATTCACATCCAGGCATTTAAAGTCTGCTCTTTCTCTTATTTAATGATTGCATTTATCAGCCTTCTGGAGGGAGACACTTCCAGGCTTGGTCTGGTGGCTTGATGCTAACCCTCCATCTTTCTATTCCACAGGCCTCAGCATGTTGGACCAATCATGGTTTATACCCTGGGCGTGGGAAAGTGCTTTCTTTCCCTGAGCCTGTTTCTGAGGTTCTGTACACTAAGGATGGAAGGAAAACAGCTGTGAGCTTGACAACTAGCCACGGTCACCCACTCACACCAGAGCAGGACTCTCCCAAAGGGCAGGGGATGGAGAATTCAAGCCCCCGAGAAGGGGCCGCGAGAACAGGATGTCTTCAGGCCCCCCACCCCAACCCTGAGATATTCCCTGGTTCTCCTGTAACTAGACCTGAGGCCAGGACTTGAGTGCAAGTAGTTCCTCTGGGAGGTGATTCCAGAAGACAGTACAGGGGAGCAGATAAGTGAGCCAGGGCAGGGGAGGCATCCCATAAAGGGTACTTGAAGAAGCTGCTACCTCCGCGGGAAACCGGAGCTTAATCCTGGTGGGACACTGTGAGCCAGTGTGGGACACACGCCTGAGGGCCCCCCCAGGAGGTGAGGGAGCTGGGGTGTTTGTGTTCCAGCTCTTGTCACTTGCTGGTTGATGGTTACTCCCAGTTAATTGTCCTGCTCTTCCCACGGCAAAGTGGGCTCGGAGGCCACAGAGATTCCTCAGGGGCCAGAGTAAGTTAGGCAGAGGAGTGCAGGTGCTGGTAGGTAGGAGTCAGTGAGCACTGACCTGGCGAAAGGTCTAAGGCAGGGCTTCTTAACCTTTTCTGTTCCACGGACCCCTTTGCCAGTCAGGTGAAAACCACAGACCCCTTACTGAGTCCACACTATACTGTGTATTATTTAATGAATATATCAAATCTGCACCAACACGTCCCCACAAGAATAATGTTTTTTTGAATTTTCAATTCAAGCTCACGGACCAACTGAAATCTTTCCACGGACCCCTGATTAAGAACCCCTGGTCTAAGGGATGGGGGTGGGAGGGTGCTGGCAGCATCTACTGTGCTGTCTGGGGGCACAGCACCACCATCTCCCAGCTGCCCAGACCAGAAACCTGGGGTTCTCCTGGGGGGCTCTCCCTTTCTCACACTCCTTATCTGCTCCATAGTTGGGCTCCACCCACTTTACCCTTAATTAAGTCCATCCAGTTCTCTCCGTCCCCACCTCCTGGTCAATGCCACCATCACTGTTGCCTGGACACTTGCAGGTCTCCTTTGGTCTAAACTCCGTAGTCTGCTACTCAGCGTGTACTTCCTCTGGCCTCTGCCGGCCTCTGCTAGGCCCGAAGCACGTGCCTCCATGCCACCATCCTGAACCTCTTATGCTCTCTCACCCTGGGACTCCCATTCCTACCCCTACTCCCTCTGCACCCTCTGATTCATTCCTCCTTCAGATCCCAGCTAAGTACTGGCACGTAAGCATTATCTCGTGCGCCAACTCCAGTTAGTTGAGAGTGACTCCCTGGAGTGCTGTGTTGAGAAGGATTCT
Source organism: Cabassous unicinctus (assembly GCA_029593785.1). Taxonomy (NCBI): domain Eukaryota; kingdom Metazoa; phylum Chordata; class Mammalia; order Cingulata; family Chlamyphoridae; genus Cabassous; species Cabassous unicinctus. The sequence goes on along the minus strand of JAQZBX010005047.1, from coordinate 5,215 downwards.
GGAGCCAAGTCTAGGTTTGGCAGGAGTGTTGAGGTTGGTTAGCAATGTCTGCCCTGGACATGGAAAGAGGAGGTGGAATGGCACAGTGCAGCCAGTCCTCCGGGAACCAGCTCCTCTGGGAAGCCTGCCCCGAGCACCACCCCTCTGAGCAGTGTCAGCAGCTTCCACAACCCCTGTGCTTCCCACCTCGGCAATCTCCGCTCTCCATTGTAATTGTGTGTGTATCTGTCTGTCTCACTGAATTCTGAGCTCAGTGCCTGCCCAGCATGGGCTTGGCCCACAGTCGGTGCTCTGCAGATTTTGATGAACGATCGGCAGGTATGTAAGAACCGAGGCACGGAAGCCTTCCACCCCTTCCCTCGCCTCCCTAGTCTCTTCATCACACTGAATCCAGCATCTTGGCATCCTCTCTGCAAACCCAAAGGTCTCCAGGCAGGCTCTCAGTGCACCTCCTGCTCCTTCTCTCTGTTCCTCGCTGTCCTGAGTCATCTGGTTCATCGGCATCCAGTGACCTGGGTGTCTGGGTCACCGTGCCCACAGCCCTGGTGGCTGATGGCAGAGGCACTGCACCCCAGGCTCAGGGCCGCCCTCCTGCCAAGGCTGCTTCCCTAATCACCAAGGCTCTGGAGCACCCTTCACCTTCACCACCTCTGCTCGTAGGAGCCATCTTGCCTGTTGGACAAAACCAGGACTGGATGTGGCCATGGGTGAGAAGACAAGGGCATTTGTTTTGCTCTGTTTATAAGCACTAGTATTTTTTGAGCATCTGACTGTGCCAGACTGTTCTAAGAAGTGTATCTCATTTAATACTTACAGTAGCACTGAGGTGATCCTGTTGTTATTTATTCCTGCTTTACCAATAAGCTGAGGCTCTGAGAGGTGCAGGATGTGTTTCCACAACCAGTGACTGTGGGGTCAGGGTTCAAATCCAGGCCCTCCTGGCCCCAAAGCTGGGGCTGCATATCTCCGTGCTGTGCTTGGGGCAAGGCTGAGGTCCCCCCAGAACCCCCAGACACAGCACCGCAGGGCGGTTAAGAATGTGAACCCTGGCTGGGCTCCTGGGGTTCAAGTACAGGGCTGCCACTTACCAGCAGGGTCGTCTTGTTTCCTTAACATTCCCGTGCCCCCGTTTCCCTCTCCATAAAATGGCTTTAATAATAAGTGTGTCACTCTCACACAGTTGTCAGGTAGATTAAATGAGTTCATATTGATAAGGTACTTAGTCCTTTCAGTGCCTGGCTCATGAGAAGTTTTTGGAAAATAAAAAAGAAAGGAAAATTTTGGCCTCAGGCCCAGGAGCCACACTCTCTCTGAAGCAGAGCAGGTTCGGAAATGTCTTGAATGCACGAGAAGCAGGAGCTGGACTGCTCGGCTCACTGTATCCCAGCATACGGTCAGCTCTGCTACACTTGTTTTGAAAACACAGATTTGTTCCCACACGAGTAAAGTACTAGGAAACAGTCTGAGCACGCCCAAGTTTCACATTTGCCCCTTGGTGATTTCATCCACGAGGAGCTGCGCCAGGTAGGAGGTGACAAGCCGCACGGCCCTCAGACAACCTCCAGCTCCCTCAGGTGGTCGCGGGTTATGCGCCACACCCATCTGCACCCGCGCGCCCCCTTTCCTCCCGGCTCTGACACCCCCCCCCTCCCACCACTTCACTAACTCACAGGCTGTGGCCCTTCTCACGCCCACTTTCACAGCAAACTTCAGGTCTCTTTCAACGTAATACCGTATTTATTGTTGTTTTAATGTGTCACTGACAGTGTTTCTGAGTGTGATGCTCCTAACCCCATTTTCCCCATAAGCTCTGATTTTTATTGCAGGGGTTTGCAGGGCCCGGTGGTTTTTAGGAATGCAGAGCTGACTATTACAGGCTTAGCAGGTCACTGCAGAGGTGGCTGGACAAATGGACGTGAGTGTGAGGTGGTGACTGGCTGGATGGGTGGAGAGCCCCTGAACTGCCAAAACCGCTCAGAACCACCTAACACACAGTGACCAGGAGGGCTGTGCGGGCTTTTAATTTCTGGGTGCAGTTGAGAACGGTGATCCATCTGGAAACCAAAGTGGAGTTAAACCCCGGAATAGCCCAATTACTTCTTTAGCCATCGAGGACGTGGAGACTCCAGAGGCCCTACCAAGCTCAAAAGTTAATTAAAGATGAATGGGTTTCAGCTCCACAAACAAAACTAATAGCATCTGAAATGCAGGAAATCTCATTTCACCATTAACCCAAAATAAAAGGCCAGCGGAACATGGGTCCTGATCCTGTTTGGGGCCTCCGCCCCCACCCAGATGGCACATGGCCCTGGAGGAACCAGCTGCCTGCAGACCCCCAGATGGCTTGGGCATAGCCTCAGGCGTCCAGATGCTGCGCTTCCTAAGAGGTCTGGAATCAGAAATGCCATGAAAACGCCGAGGGGAGGGAGAGGAGACTCGCCCAGGCCTGACTGCAGGGAGCAGGAGGCCCTGGCGTTCCATTCCTTTATTCCTTCAGCAGATACTCGCATGCAAGGCCCTGTGCTAAGCACCTTGGCTGCATTTTCTCACTGACTCCCTCCCCAGCAACTCAGCAAGGTGATGACTATTTATTCCCAGAGCTCAGAGGTTGCACAGCACTGGAATCCAGGGTCAGTATTTTGCCAAAGTCCAGTCTTAGCCACTGTATTACCTCCTTTCCCCACCCTGGGACCAGCTACAGCATGTGTGGCAGCAAACATTTATTGAGTGCCTACTGCATACGGGGCATGCCAAGCACTGGAGCTAAGCAGTAGCGTGTATGTGCACTCATTACCCCTTTCCTAATGAATCCTGTGAACACAAGAGATTTTTCAAAACATTTAAAAACTGGTGCAAAACGGGCAGTGGCCAGTTCAACAGCTGAGCCCTGTCTATGAGGTAGATGTCATCTCTACTTTGCAGATAAAAAACTTGCTCGCAGTGCAGACACTAGTAGCTGGCCGCAGGTCAGGCAGCAAGCAGTTGGCCAGCCAGGAGTCGGTCCAGGTCTTACTTGGTATCCTTTGCTTTTTTCCCTACTCCAGCGTCGATCCTGAGATGGGTGGGGTCTCTGATGCAGCTGGACCTCTGCCCAGCAGGGAGGGACCTGCTTCCCCTTTATTCTTCCTTCCTCCTGCCCGCCCTGGAGGACGTGATAACCCGCCCAGGGTTTCTGGGGCATCAGCCTGGTTCCTTGGCAGCTGGCGAGGCACCCTGGGATGGGAAATCAGGCAGCCGCCCAGATATTATAAACAATTACTGCTAATTACCAGGCCTGCCAGTTCCCTATTGTCTGCCCACAATCCCACCGGGAACTGAGGAATAGACAATGACGATGTTAGAGGAAACTTTCAATTTCAGGCTCGCTGGTGCCTGGGAGGCTGGCCCCTTCAAAGCCTTGTACCCCACCGGCACCGCCATTCCCCAGGCTTTCGAAGCCCAGGCTTTCCTTCACAGTGGAACGCAGCCCCCCAGAGGGCCAGGAGCAGGGCGTGGAAACGGGCATGGAGGGAAGGCCATGCCATCAGAGGAGAGGGCGTCTAGGCCTTAGCCTCGGTGCTGTTAATGAAGGGTCCTGGATTTGCAAGCATAGCGGGTGCACATTTCATTCCCCAAATATGTAACTTTATTTTGTCCATTCATTTTCTTGAACAGTGTTGCTTAATTGTTAATTATCGGAAGCCTGGCTGGTGGGGTTCAGAGAGTACTCTTCCAGCTGTCTTGGTTTGGGTTCTTCCAGAAGTGGACCCTGACTCAGGTAGACTATTTGGAAGGTGATCCCAGGAAACATCAGTACAGGAGTGGAGAATGAGGCGGAGAAGGGAGCAAGTCAAGAGAGCGTTATCCAGCCTGTGCTGCTGGGGAACTCCAGGAGACTGTCGGACATACATCCCAGGTGTCCCACTGAGGACAACTTCTAGTTTGCCATTTCCTGGGGGCTGTTCTGGGTGCATGAGCCATCAGGCACTTCCAGCCTGCCCTGAGTATGCTGAATGTGCTTTGGTGCCAGAAAGTAAGTGGCAGGACTTAGAGGACCCAGCCTCGTTGTGCAGAGGTGTGTGTGTGTAGGGGTGTCACATCCTACGTACTAGCTCCATGACTTGGGCAAGTTCCTTAAGCTCTCCAGCTAAGCTGTAAAATGGGACCAGTAATAGTATAACCTCATATGGTTGTTGGAAGGCTAAAATGAATGAATATGTGGAGCTCTTGGGATGTTGCCTGGCACACAGCATTGTGTTCGACATTACTAATCCATACCAAGTCCCTGTTTTTCCTCTGTATGCTGGAAACTGAGTCTCACTCAGGATTTTTCCCAAGAGTCCCACTATGTTGGAAAGCTGATGTAGAAAGGGTCCATGTCACCTTCTCAGAATAGTACCAGGTGCACAGTTTTGAACTATTTAATAAGAGGGCCGGACCTCAGACACCAATCACCCTATTAACGATTGCAACCTGCACCCCGTGCTAGAGCCTGTTACTCTAATAGTCTTTTTCTTTTTTTTTTTTCTGTATCATTTACCACCTTCTCAAATACTATATAAATGATTTATGATATTGTTCATTAGTGTTTCCCTCCACTAGAATGTAAGCTCCTTGGGGAATCACTGGATGTCTTGTTCTGATACATCCCAAGTTTCAGAGCAGTGCCTGGCACCTAGTATGTGGTCATTAGGCATTTGTTGAGTGAATGAATCAAATGGCTACTGACTGTAAAACACCTTAGTGCCTGGTACCAGCTGAGCGTCAGGGCTGGTTAGTATTCGCTAAACGTTAGCTGTTATTGTGTCGTAAGACACTGGGGGGAGTATGTGGTCCTCGGTCATCATCCATCACACCAGTGTCTTCTGAAACAGCCTTACTGTCGTCTGCTCCTTGGTCACTGTTTCCCACAGGACTTTGTCCAGGCCACAGGGCTTCCTTGCATCTGCCCCTCTTGCAGGCGCTCCGGGAACGTATCTCCTCCCTGGGGCGTGGAGGAACATGTGGAGCCTCAAGACCCTCCCAGGTTCCCTTGATATGAGCCCCCTGCAGCCATTTCTACAGGCATCGTGCACTTCTCTGGGCTCCACCCACTAAGAAGGGTGGGCAAAAGTCCCCTCGGTTTTCGGACACCCAAACCCATCTGGGGTTTTCTGTCATCCCTCACCACTTCACTGCCGGCTCAGCCCAGGGACCCTCCTGGGGAGACTCCAGCATCTTGGCTCTCTTCCCTCTG
>JAQZBX010005046.1:23438-57872 GCA_029593785.1 Cabassous unicinctus | reverse complement strand
ATATATATATATATATATATACATACACACACATATATATATAAAAATACTCCCACACAGCTTACATGATAGGGCAAGTAGAGACCCCACACATCTACATACAAATTTTCCTAAAATTTCAACCAGATTATATTTATTTGAGTTTGTTTTCTATTTCTCATGTATTTCTTATGGTGTCCAGCACATCTTACACAAAGGATTTCTCCCAGGTCTGCAGAACTGGTCTGGGCATACTTAGGAAAGAAGGGAAGCCCAGAAAGAGATGACTTCAGAAGCAGCAGCAGCCAACTCCTTGGATGGAACCTTATGACAGCATTCCTCTCCATCCCACCAAGTCTCCATTTCCTCATCATTCTAGTCAGAATAGACAAATGCAAGAGGATAGACAAAGGGGTCCTCTGAGAAATAATGATGCAGTATATCTATTCAAATCATTTATCCAGTTATCTTTAAAATTTGAAACTCCTGAGAGAGTACCATAATTATACTAGGAGTCATCACTTGATGACTCAAATGTTTATCTTCTGACTTGCATTCTCTTCTTACTTCCTGTCCTGATGTCTGCCCTAGAGGAGAAAATCTCCACTCAGATATGTTCCTGCCATCTCAAATTCAGAATGTCCACTTGGACTCATAGTTTGTTCTCCAAACTTTGTTCTTCTTCCCAATCACTCCATTTTTTTACTTTGTTTCCACTGTATTTTCAGTTTTCCATATTATAAACCTTGGAGTCATCCGAATTTTTCAGTTCTAATTCATTCCTTATAGTTATTTTGCACTAAGTTTCGCATCGATATGATCTTTTGTTCCAATGTCAGTTCAATCATCCTAACCCCATGATAATCTTTTCTAGATTCCCATCATAACCTCCTAACCAGCCATCCCCCTATCACAACCTCCCATGTTTTCAATTCATCCTGAATACTATTGAATTGGTCTTCTAAAACTCTGCTTTTATCATGTTATAGCCTTGCTTAAAATCCTCTGATGGTTCCCATCTGCATGTAAGATTATGTTGAAACTCTTCACATCATCATTTAAAGACTTTGTTTATCTGGTCCCAAGCTATGTGTACAACTTTAATTTCTTTTCATAAGCATCATAAACTGTTCCTCTACATAAATTCCTCACTGTCTCATCTATCCCACAGAACCATGTCCTTCTGCTTCTTACTTGCAAGAAATGTATCTATATCCATCCCATCTATGACCAAATCCTATCCATTCTTTAGGGTACAATGCAAATACCACTTCCTATATGAAATTTTCTCACCCATCTTCACCCCACACTGATCTATACATTCTTCTTTATTTAGAGAAAATTATGTACAATTTAACCAAATTAATTTTGTTTTTCAAGTTGAATGAGTGCTCTTAGGGGCTCCTTCTTTTTCTATCAGAGGCCACAAGTCACAAGTGCCCTATAATTGTTTTTAGTTACCTTCTCCATATTCTTCCATATTCCACGAATTCCTCCTCCCTTTTGGAAACTCTACTTCATCTGATCTCCCAATTTAATTATATCGGCTCATACTTCTGCTTATCCCACTTTAGACTGCATACTACTGGGAATTCTGCCTGACTTTGGATTGGGCTCCACCCTGCCTAATTCCTCCCCACCCTCATGACCCCACCTCCCAGCCCGTGCCAGCCTCTTTGCTAGGCAAATCAATGGCCATTGGCACTTGCCTGTCCAGGGGAGGCATCAAGTACATGGTCACCTCTTTAACCATATTAAAAACTGCAGAAGGGATGAGAATAGGTCTTACAGCCCTTGAGTTGCTCAAACATCCTAACACTATTCTAGGACTACGGTATGAGCAAATAATGGTTGTTTACTCACTACGGCCTGTGATAGAGACGTTGTTCCTATGGCTACAGCTCTACCACCCCACCCCTTTTCATAAATAGCCCTCTTGTTTTCTTAAATGACATTTTATTTTTCCTTCATTGAAAGCAAATCTAAATGGAAATATGTTAACTAGAGTTAAGCCAGTTTCTTAACTAAAGCAAACCAAAATGTGTTCTCTGTGCTTTGAAACAAAATTCCTATGGCAAACAGGTATTGATTTTACCTCTCAGAGCCTTTTCAGGAAGGTAAATCAAGAAGGTAAATCTTCCTAAGACTGTAAGATAGAAAAGTGGTCTCAGTATTTTATTCAGCCAACCCTATTAGGGAACTCAGAATATAGTTGCCCCAATACTTCTCTTGTCATGTTGTGTTTCCTAGAAATGGTGTATTAGCTGTATATGCACACCCAAACATAAACCTGGAAGAGCAGAAAGGGTGTGTGTGTGTGTGTATGTGTGTGCATGTACATGCATGCGTGTATATAAAAGAGAGTGTTAAATAGCCACTTTATTTGTAATTGCTAGTGATTCTGAAAGGATTTGAGTCTAGTTAGACAGTATTACTCTTACCCCAAAAAATACTTCTGGTCTTTTCTACATCTTCGTTACTTTCCCTGTATGCCCATTGCCCCATACAATCCAATCACCTCATTTAAATTTTAGCGTCTGCAAACAGCATAGAGAATTATGCTTCGCCATTCAGGGTGAAAAGGAGATCTGTGAGGAAAAACACACACACACACATCAGCTGCTTCTAGCACATTCATTCAATAAGCTTTCTTAAATGCCTACTATGTGCCATGTACACATTGCGTTGGGCATTGGGTACACAGTGGTAAACAGACTGGTCTCTGCCCTTTTTTGCTGAAGATTGAGTTCATGAGGCATCCTACTTTCTTCACACTCAGAGTTCAATAGTGCAGTTGAGCAGGACAGTCTAAGACTTACTTACCGGGGGAAGTTAAATGGTAATTCAGCAATGACCCCGGAGCTTCTGCTTCCCAGGAAACATTAATGGTGTTACCCAGGAAGTATGATGGCACTGCACAAAGGGGCATCTGTTTTCAACTCTAACCCTGACAAAGAAGTAATTCTTCCTGCCAAAGGGAGTAGAATAAATCCCTTCCCTTTGCCTCAGCACACTGATCCTACAGAGAATGCTGAATGCTCACAATAGACAGAAGGCTTCAGGGTCAACCAAGCCAACAAGAGCCACACCAGGGGTTAACAAGGAGAGCAGGAAGCCAACATTTTGCTGAGCATATTGTGTGTGGGAGTGGAGGGCAAAACCTTGAAGCCATTGATAGAGACTGTACACAGCACAATCTCAGCGGCCAAGAGTGACATAATCTACCAAAAGCATAGGAGTGCAGGAACAGGGAAGCAGCCAATCACAGAACAGATAACCTGAGAAAGAGAGGCCAGGAGACAGCGAAGAGGATCAGCAGAGCCAAGGCCAGACAAGCCTGTTCCTGTTTTAGCAGTGTGGGGTTGTGGATAGATCTAGGATTGAATTCCCTAGCTCTGCCATGCTCCCGCTGTGACATTATGTAAGTTTCACTGAACCTCTCCAGAGCTTAGTTTTCTTGTCTGTAGAGCAAGCTTACAAGACTGTGTGAGAATTAGAGAAAATGAATGTAAAGTAGGCATTTAATAAATGGCAGTTACTTTTATTCTGAATTGTGTGTTAGTCATTACAAATGAATCCTTTGGTAGTCTCTTTAAAGTTGCAACATGTCTCTTGTCAAGAGTCTGTAGTCAGCTCAGGTTGCCTGCCTTACAGAGCCCTTGCCAATGGCTTATTTCTGTCTGGATGTGGTACACCCGATTGCATATTAGTTACAGATTTACCTGTCTCCCACATCTCCTACCTTCTGTCCCCCCCCTATTAGAAGCTCCTTGGGTCAAGACCCATGCCTCATTCATCTTTGTCACCAATGACTGTCATAATTTTTAATACATGGTAGGTACTCAATAAATAAATGCTATGCATGCCTCTTCTTCATCACTTTGTGCTACATTTTCATACATTTTTGACTTGGAAACTAAAAATAGTGAAGAATTTTACAAGTATGTGTGTATGCACATGTGTGTATGTTTATGCATGTGTGTGTGTGTGTGTGTGTGTGTGTAGAAAATGAGAAATGACCTCACCTTCATTAAGAGCTGGGTGTCTGCACATGCTCAGCATTTATACAAATCACCTTTCCTATTCAATGAAAAAAATACCTATAAATGAGACTTTTAAAAATGGGCTTTTATTTTGTGAGATATGAATACAACTAATCACTCTTTTTCTCTTCAATTTTTTTCATTAATATGGAGACCTTGCTGTCATTTAACTAATCTGTGTTCATCTGTGTATCTTTCTGTACACTAGAGGAACAACTGAGTTAGCAGTTGGAATTAGATAAGATAAAAGAGCCAGAAAAATAGCTTTTTAGGAGTAAGTTTCCATAACTTCTTGAGCTGCCTTTCACTGTTCTTTTATTTTTGTGAATTTGAAATAAAGTTGTTAAAAAATGTTTAGATACAGTAAATGCTAAAAATATTGGAAGAATATGCCCCTGTTGTGCTTCACAAATAAAATTCTGTCATTTAATTTGGGTGGCTATTTGCCTACTTTTGTCCTGAAAAGTATTTAACAAAAGAAGGACTAAAGGATCAGTACTCAAAACAGCAGGTAGTTGTCTAATTGAGGCCAATGTGAACATTAACTATTGTGCCTCATTTCCTATTCATTGTTGCAATTTTTGTCTTCAGGTTCACCTAGAGAGTTTCAAAACCCTAAAAATTCTATGAGCTCTTTTGTTAAAACCTAGAATTGCCTGTGATGATCTCACTTTAATTATTTTTTAATAAGTAGCTTCACTCCAAGCACCCCAGAACCTGTTTGAACTGCCAACTTTTAAAGAAAGAAAATGCAGAAAGAGCCGCGCGATCTCCCTGGAATCATAAAATTATCAAGTCTGTGAACTGAAAGGGCTTTACAAGCCAGCAGACTCACCTTTCCTCCCATGCTTCAGTATCCTTAGCAGTGTCATTTGCAGGTGATGCTCAAGGCTCAGCCTTCTAATAGACATCCCCATTCGCTAAGCAGTGCCTGCATCCCATGTTGAGGGTCTCTGCTCAGGTTTTCTTGAAACCACAAGAATGAAAGAATCAAAAGCTTTGTTCCACCACTCTCCTGGCTTGGTGGGAGTTTACCAGTTGGATCCATCTGGTCCCTCCTTGACCAGTTCATTACCACCCCCAACAATCTAGGGTCTTACCATGCATTCTAGGGGTTTATGAGTGATTATCCTGGGCTGTTGAAATGGGAACCATCTACACACAGTAGATCTTTGGGGTTGGTGGGTGTAGCCGTCTGGCAATTTGATATAATTTTGAATTCCAAAAATATAATTGGATCATGCTTGTAAATTGATCTGTTAATCTGGGCATGATTAAGTTATGATTAGGGCATTGACTGGGCCACGTCAGTAGGGCATTGAGCCCCACCCCTTGGTGGATGGGGGAATCGAATATAAAAGGCAAGGCAAAGGACAGAGGAGGCAGTTTTTGAGAAGCAGTTTTGATGTTGGAGAGAAAGCCCCAGGAGAAGAGAAGCGAGCCGTTCACCTGATCGTCTACAGCTGACCTTGTGGAGGAAACAAGAGCTAAGCCTGGAGAGAAACGCAGCCCCAGGAAGAGAGGAACCCAAGAAGCCTGAACCCTGGCAAACGTCGGCAGCTGTCTTGCTCCAACACGTGGCAATGGACTTTGGTGAGAGAAGAAACTTATGCTTTATGGCCTGGTAACTGTGGACTTCTACCCCAAATAAATACCCTTTATAAAGATCAACCCATTTTTGGTATTTCACATTAGCACCCCTTTGGCTGACTAATACAGTGGGCAAGAATGGAACATTCTGAAAGGGCAATAGAGTGGTAGTTAAGAGTGTTGCCTCTAAAGTCATCTAAAGTGGCCTCTAAAGTCAGGTTGGCTGGTTTGTCAACCTGGCTTTAGCACTTATTAGTTCTGTGATCCTGGGCTTTTCACATTTATGCCTCTATTTCTCCTTCTATAAAATGGAAATAATAATACTACCTGTTATAGGATTGTTATGAAAATTAAATGAGTTCATAAAAAGATCACACTTAGACTGCTTGGCATTTAAGATATACACAATAATAATACTAATAATTATCATTAGCCTCTTCAAATGTAACCGAGAAGACCAAACTGTCCAAGTCCTTGTTACCAACTCTACTTTGTTGGCAAGCTGTGGTGCTGGTGTTCAGGCTGAATTCTGAGGTCTCAACTTGTGAAATCTATTCTAGTCTTTCTGCTCCTTACCTCTCAGCCCTGGAAGGAGTGACTTAAGGGAGCTGAAAGTTTACTCTGCAAGTCTTCATCAGAATTTTCTTTCTTCTGTCCAGATCCACTGCTCAACTGCTTTATCTTTTATTTTTTTTTTAAAATAGCTTAACACGTTGTTTTTTACTCATAGGTTCTATAATGACAGCTTTCCTATCCCTCTTACCTCAGGTAACTGCCTACTAAAGCAGTGATTAGTGCTTCTGTCCAGTTGTCTGAGGAGGATAGAAAAAAAAATTTATAGTAGAATTACTTAAGGAATTCTATGAGTGAAGGAGACAAAAGGAATTGATTAATATTCTTTGAAACAGTATTCTGTCATAAGAGTTGCAACTATGCTTCTTATCTAGAGATTTGTACTAAAATCTTATTCAAGCTTGCTTACTCCTGAAAAAAAAAATGCCATACTCAATGGTGTACACAAATCCCATTTTGAACACTGGCAAAAATTATTGGCTATACATGCTTTAAAGATGAACAAGAAGACTACTTACCTCTGTAATCTAGAAACTCAATTTAAAGCAGCATTCAAGCCTAAGGCAGACTGATATGTATTGCAATGCCAAAATATAGCTCAAGAGATCAGAAATTGTAGATTCAATGGAAGAACGTGAGGATTCAAGAATTAAGAAAAAAGTAAGAACTGAAGAAACATCCCATGCATTTGACCTGACCAAATCACTGCCATTTGTTTCTCAACCTCAAATATCACCAACTAAATTTGGTTATGCTGTCTTTAAAAATAGTAACTTAGAACTTTAAAATCAACATATTGTGGCATATACATACATAGAGAGAGAGAGAAATTAAGGAATCACATGGAAATTAAAAACACCACTAGCACGAGAGCTCAGAAAAGATATTTTGGGATTGGAAATTTTATTTTTGGATAAGAACATGAGAATGCATTTAAAATTGTTTATTGACAGTTGGAAAATCATCTTTCCTATTTTTTTTCTGTATGGTACAGATGGGAGGTTATCTTCTTCTAAATGCATTTCTCAGTTATACATATGTATAAATTAGCCTGTGTAAATTACAAGTTTTCTTTGTGTGATTTATTAAATTCTGTCAAAGCTGTTCTTAGGACTGATTTTATGTTGTTTAGTCCTTGTCAAGATTGACAATGTAGATCTCTGCGTTAGTCATTCCAAAAGACTTTTAAAGATTTGAGTAAATGTCAGCAAACCAATGAAAATGGCTAAGTTTACAAATACCCATGCTCACACACCACTGATGTTTACATTCATATAAATACAGTGCTTTACTTTGCAGGAGCCAGCATATTCCCTACATTGGGCCAGCCACTCTGGGGCTCCTATCCTTCTGATAACATCTCCAGTGAGTCTCACTGTCAGGTGAGGTATTAGACAGTCTAGTGGACTCATAACCTTGCTGTTCCCACCTTTTTCATCCTCACGGGCATCCTCCAGATCTATATGAGGGCAGAATGTTGAGTTTTCTAAGGCCAGTAAAAGTCTTTAGCCTGAAAACCACGTAGTAATCTTCTTCCTGTTCATTCTGATGGTACCCTGTCTATTCTAATGTTTTCCTCACACCCTTCCCACATTCTAGCAGAGCCCAGCTTCACTTTGAGGCATTAGCCATTCTTAGGACCTCCCTGTGGTTCAGCACCTGGATCCAATCATGCCATGGACCTCTGGAAACTTTAAGACAAAGAGCAAAAACAATCAAAGTAACCACAGCAAATATAAGCATAAAATTCATTGTTGAATAGAGAAATTTATCAGGGTAAGACTTATTCTTTTACAGTTCCACTTAGTAGAGTTGAATTTTCTTATGAAGTTTAACAATTTTTTCATTCCTCTTCTTTATACATATTTCCTTCAAAAGCCTAAGGAATCTGAATTTAAACTACTATGATATCAAGGAAAAATTGTATTTCAGTGTATTGTGCTTCAAGCATGTAATTGGAAAGAAAAGGGCATCAAAAATGAGAGTAATGACAAGGCATTCAGGCATTGAATTGGCATATTTGAAGTCTGTGACATACTGGATTAGCCATCCTACAGCTTACTGTTGGTTCAGCAAAGGGAAAACTGATTTATCGTATATAATCTGTACGGAATTTGACTACATTCACTTAATAAATACTTAATTTTGGCACTTCCCTAATAGATGTAGCTTCTGATTTTGGAGAGAGAGATGGAAGAATAACAGGATTATTAAGGAAAATTAGATATTCAACAAATACTTACAGAGAACCTATATTTGTTAAACACAGAGCTGGTGCAGGAGATACTACAATGAACAAGATAGAACTTACTCTCTAATGAGGGAGATAGATAAAGAAAGAGGCAACTCATAAAGAGTGTGATAAAGGGCTGTGATAAGAAAAAAAATGGAAGTTTTTCAACTGTATAGAGGGTGGCACTGTTCTCTGAGATAGGCAATATTAAGAGATAGAAGTATGCTGTGCTTGGTGGGGAGTGAAAGAGGATGTGCTTGGTTTTGTACATGTTCCTTTGAGATACCTGTGGATTATCTAAATGAAGGTGGACAGTAGAGTTTATAAATTCTAGGGTCAGGAGAGATATTTGGGCTGGAGAATAAGATCTGGGGAATTGTTAGCTTTTGGTCATTGAATCCACAGAACTGTCTGAGATCACCACAGGAGAGTCTGCAGAGAGACCAGAGTAGAGAGCCCAGGGAAAACCCCTCAAGAGTACTAATGTTTAAGGGGTGGTTTGGGAAGGGAACTTGCATAGGAGACTGAGAAGGGTCAATATCGATGTTTGAAGATGCCTACCAGCATATCTGCATGGCAGGAAGGGAGGGGGGCTCTCTTGATTAGTTATGTTGTCATATATTACCAAGACCAATATTTAAGAAAGACCCTCTGCTTGGAATTCAGATAAAACTTGATCAGTTAAGTTTTTATTGTAAACATATATGACATTGAATTTGGATAAATGTCTCATAATTCATTACCAGGAGTTATAACAAAGGAATAAGGATAGAGGGTCAAAGATTTTTTTTTTTTATTCCTTGATCATGAATATTAGCTGATCTTTAGTGTTAATCAGAATGGATGTTCTTCTATGACCATTCATAAGTTGTTTTGTGGTGGTACATTAACCACAGAATTAAACCAGCTTTGAGATTCGACCTTAAATAAAAAGTAAAATGTTTATAGAATACATAGAAAAGTGCAGAAATCCTACCCACTATTCTCAGGTTGAAGGAATAAAATGACCCTAGTACCCAGCAGCCCCCTTCAGGACCCTCCCAGCCACTTAGCCCCCAACTGTAACAATTCTCCTGACTAATAACACCATGTACTGGTTTTATCTGTTTTTGAACTTGCAAAATGGAATCATTCCCTGTGTGCTTTCATGTGTCTAGCCTCTTTAGTAAATATTATGTTTGCAAGATTTACTCATGCTGTTGTATATAGCAATAATTACTTCTTTTTCATTGTTATATAGTATGCCATTATATATTATACTTACATGCCTTATTTTATTTATCCATTCAACAGTTAGTGGACTTTTGACTTGTTTCTAGTTTGAGGCTAACATAAATAATGCTGCTAGGAACATTCTTGTATATGTTCTTTGATTAATATATGTATGCATTTCTGTTAAGACTATACCTGGGGAACTTTTTGGTCCAAGGATAGAATTATGTTTGGCTTTAGTAGGTAGTGCCAAAGAGTTTTCCAAAGTACTTAAACCAGTTTACCCTCCTATCAATAGCGTGTGAGAGTTCCAATTGTACCACATCCTTGCTACTTAGTATTGTCATTTTCTTTAGCAATTCTTTTTTGTGTGTAATGGTATCTTGCAGTTTTAATTTTCATTTTCCTGATATCTAATGAGGTTAAACATTTTTTCATGTATATATTTAGATAACCTCTTTTGTAAAGTTCCTGTTCAAGTCTTGCCTTTTTAATTCCAATTAGTAGAATCTTTATTTTTTTGATTGAAATCTCCTGAACATTAATAGTCAGGACATTTACCAATAAACATCAGTTTAAATCAATGTGGTATATTTTTAATAATGTTCAATATAAGAGCAGTAAAGTGTACATTTTATTAGTTTTAACCTGATCTATTTCCCTCAAATTATTTGTTAAAATATTTTGACGATGCATGTGTGCACTTTTCTCTACCTACTTCTTAGAGGATCAGCACGCAGTTTCTATTCATTTGTCACAAAAGTCAGGGCATACCTAAAACCAGTGGGGAGAGTCAGGGAGGCCACACAACATTAAGAAGAAATTTATAACAGAAAGTGCTGTCATAACAGAAGGCTCTACTATGAAGTTTCCTATTATTCCCACATATTAATAACTATTTGTTGAGTACCTACTGGGTGCCGGGAACTACCGTAGGTTCTAGAGATAAAGTTGTGAACAAGACAGGAAAGGACTCTGCATTTGTGAGGCTTCCATTCTGTTGAGGGAGACAGAATATATGCACTAACTATATATAACTAAAAACTTAAACGTGTAAGAAAAAATATCAAGTCGTGACAAGTGCTATTGAGAAAATAAAATAGAGTGCTATTATTGTACATAGGGTAGAAGTCTTCTTTAGATTTGATGGACAAGAAGTCCTGTCCCAAAGGCAGGTTAAAACTGAGATTTGAAAATTTAGAATGAGCCAGCCAGGTGAAGATCTAGGGGAAAAGCATACTAGACAAAGGGAAAAATAAGTCATGTAAAGGCTCTGAGGTGAGAACAAGCTTCATGTGTTCAAAAAAGAGCAAGTTCATTGCACTTGGGGTGTACTGAGCATGGCAATAGAGTGGTAGAAGATGAAGTAGAGCAGAAAAACAAGGTTTTGAAGTTAGAGTAAATCATTTGGGTTTTATTCCAGAAAAAAGAATGATTCTTGAGGGTTTGATCAGAGGGGAGAGATGATTGCTGTGTGGAGAATAGACCAAGGAGACAATAAAGGAATAAGGAGATGGTGACTTGAACTAGGATAGTAACAGTGCAGATGGACAGAAGTGGAAACATTCTGGATCATTTGAAAAGATCACTCTTCTATGAGAGGATGTGTAGAACAAGGGAGAACGGTTGCATTTGTGGAGGCAAAACATGATGATAATATTGGAATTGGGTGCTAACAGTAGATATGAGCAGTGAATGGATTGGGAATATATTTTAGAGATTGTGGTGGGATGAATTATGTACTCCAAAAAGCACACGTCCTTAATCTGCATACCTGTGGGTGTGACCCCATTGTAAATAGGATCTTGTGAAGATGTTATTTTGGTTAAGGTGTAACCCAACTGAAGGAGGCTGGGCCCTAATGTAGATTACTGGAATCCTTTATAAGCAGAAGAAATTCAGACATAGTGAGAGAAAGCCATGGGGAGGAGTTGGAAGTCAGAAATCCACAGAACCCCAATGAATTAGGAGAGGACATCACCATATGATGGGAAAGCCAAGGAATCGCAAGGCCAGCCAGAACACTACCAACCCTTTGAACAAACCAAGCCTTCTAACCAGTGCCCTAATTTGGACTTCTGTCTTTGAAACCATGAGCCAATAAATTCCCATTTTTTAAGCCAACCCATTGCATGGCATTTGTTATAGCGGAAAGGAAACTTAGACAGAGATACAATCACCAACATTTTGTACAGAAAATAGGAGTCAAGAAAATTCTTTAATTTTTTTTACCTGAGTAACAAAGGGAATTATGGGGACCTTTACTGAAATCTGAGACATATAGGAGGATCAGGTTTGGAGGAAAGTGATAAGGGAAAAAAATCAGCTGTTTGAAAACATCTAGAGAGATGAGTCTGGAGTTACATGTGGAGGTCAGGAAAATATGGATTTAGGGGTCCTCAGCATATAAATGGTGTAAAGTCATGAGGCTGGGTGATTTCACCTTAGAGAATGTGTAGATAAAGAAGTGAGAGGAGTCCAGGTGTCCTATGACACTCCTTTATAGGCTAAATGGAGGAGGGTGATCTTGCAAAGAAGGCTAATAAAAAGCAGCCCTTGATGTTGAAGGAAACGAGAGTGTGTGGGGCTTCAAGTGTAAGAGCTTGATGAACACTGTCAAATCTGCTGGGAGTATAAAATGAGAACAAAGACATTTGTTATATGCCATTGGTGACCTGGACAATGGGATGGTGAGGACAGAAGACTGACTGGAGTAGGTAAAGAATATGAGGAGGGAAGGATCTGGAGATTGTAACTGCACTCAGATCTTTTGAATAGTTGACTGTATAGGGAACCAGACAAATGAGATGAAAACTGAAAGAAGATCTGGAACCAAGGAAGAGTTTCCTTAAAGATAGAAGCTACTAGAACATGTTAGATACCTGTGGAAATATCCTCCATAAAGGGAAAACATCAATGATTTAGTACAGGGGAAGTTTAATTTTAGGAAGGAAATTTTGAAAAAATTCAAGGGAATTGGATCCAAAATTCTAGTTGAGAGATTGGCCTTTGACAGAGCCAGCTCATCATAGTAAAAACAGCTCATCATAGTAAAAAAAAGGGAAGGTCTGTTTGCTCATGAGAGCAGATTGTGCCCACCTCTTCCTAAGTAATCCTTCAGTGACTTCACATTGGTAGCTTGAAATTGGAATTTACTCCATGGGAATCTGTAAATGCTTCTAATCAGGGCTTTGTTTTTTCCTTGGACTATTGTTTGTTAAACATGTACCAGCACATCATTCACAAAGTATAGAATAAGTACCTACAATGTCATTGTAGGAAGATAAGGCATATCCTGTCTGACAATATCTATTTACTTATATGAAGTATGAAGCAAGGTAATCAATAGAGAGTGGTGTATAGGAGATTTGAGGAATTTTAAATAAAATCTGGAAGACTGCTGTCATTGGGTGCTATATAGATTCATGTATCTGGTAGGCGTTTGAACTAAATGATCCCAAAAGTCCTACCTAACTCTAAGAGTATATGGTTATAAAAGTGATTGCTGTGGAACAACAAATTTTAGCTCACATTTTGACATTTTTAACTAGTTTTTCAAATTTTCTCCAAGAGTTATAAATATAAGAATCACCATTTTTCTTATTTTTGTTATTTTTTTATCACTACTTTTCAATTGCTCATTAAGTTTCAATTTGAGAAGTCTATAATTCTGTGATTCAGATCTTGATTGCAATTTGGAAAAACCAAAGATCCAATCAGAGTTGGAGACAAGAGGTGTATATGAAAGGTTGAAATTGTGAAACTGGTATAAAAGCTTTAATTAGAAAATCATTCTGGTTCCATGTTTTTTAGTTTGTTTGTAATTTCAAAAAATCTTTGGCCTTTGTCAACAGTTATACTGTTATACTTCTTTGGCTTTAAGTTGCAATGGAACTTCTACAGTGTAGTTTGATGTACAAAATTAGACCAAAGCCTTTTGGCAAGTGACTAGTTAGTTGAAAACTTCAATATCTAAATCGTACTACAAGAAAGCATTGAAATTTTACCAAAATAATCCGTAAGAGAAACTAAACGTTGACATTATTTATATTAGAAATTTTCTTCTACCACTTTGTGGAATATTTATCTTGCATATTATTTCTTCAACACTGTCTAGATGACCTTGTATCCTCAGATATTTGCATAAATTGTATAGATGTCCACAAAAAGAATGTAAAGCAAAGCAATATTTTCAGTGGATTGTGGGTGGTAGATGTAAATACAATCCACCTGTGCTCTCTTCTTGCTCCTTCACTAGCCTATGGTGAAGTCAGAAAAAAACATTAGTGAAAAGATCATTTTAACCACTGTGGTTGTAAAGTATTTCTGTATTCTCATGTGGATTGCTTATGTGAGGGTTCTTTTGCATAGAGACACTGATGCAGTTGATGGTTCTACCAGATCACCTATAATTGGGACTTTTAGGATACTTCAGAGAGAATTACCTCCCTTATTCCTAGAGTAGATAAAAAATTCCACTGCTACCCTAGAACCAGAGATCCAGCTGTGCCTGCTAGTTAATGACAACTGGTGGTGATGGTTCCCACAATTCCAGAGATGAGTGGTACCCAATTCCATTTTTATCTCCATTCCAAGAGGTCCGTTTGTCTTGGCCCATGTCTTCCCTTCCGGAAGAAGGTTATTTCCTGAAAAAAGCCCTTGGCATAAAACTGTTCTCCATATCACTGGCTCAGCTCCAGGTAGAAGGGCTGTCTATTTGTAAACTCAGCGACATTTAATAAACATAGCAATGCTCTTTGGCAGGAAAAATTTGAAGTTTATGCAGTATGTTCAGGGAAAGGATTTTGTCACTTGAGAATTTAGAGCTCTCTCTTTTTATAGCTATTCCTAAATCATAATAAAGATGCAAACCTCAGAAGTTATTACAGGAAACTGCCTCTGGTTGCTGTTTTGTCCTCCCTCCTGCTTGTGTGGTTCTCCATGTAAGAAAAATGGAATAGTGATTGGTCCTGCGATGGGGACCTGATGTGTATTTGAAGGGATATACTCTGAAGAAACAGTTTGGTACATCAGGGAAGGATTTTAGTGCAGTTAAGATAAGTCAAGTGATATTCAGTAGAAGGAGCAAGCTTGCTCTTCTCTAAGATTGCAAAGGTCTCTTGCAAGATTCTATTATTGAAATTTGACTTTTCAGATCTCAGGGACCTGAGTATTTTCCCTACTCTCTGATTGCTTGCATACTATTACTAGAATAATTTGCTGAGGGATTGTGTGAATTAATATCTATGAAGAGTCTTTCAAAATATTAATTTGAGGATGTGGACCCTCCTTTCAATACGCATATCAGTCTCATTGTGATGAGAGGGTGTTGGCTACACCCCTAAAAGCAGACTCCTAAGTGACCACCCTTATTTTACTGAATTCAGGATATGCTGATGCTGACATTTGCATGATCTTATCAGAAGTTTTCACATAGCTGCAGCAGGACTGCAACCTAGCTGACAGTAATTGTATGATGCATTTTATTGTAAGATAAACCTTGTTTCAGAAAGGTTAAAAAGCGAGAATGATGAAATAAGATAATGAGGGAAAATCTCCTGTACTGCCCGTTACATTTACGAATTTGATAAATAGCCTTTGAAGAATTGTTCCTGATAGTTTTTCATTATTAATGCAATTTGTAGTCATCAGATGTGTGTTTGATCAACTGGAATGAAAAGGGAGAAGGCTACACTATAATCTGTAAATTTTCTTCTTCATGCAGTGGATCCTAAATCCTTAGTGCAGGATGGACATTCACCACCATCACTCAGACTACAAAAGAAATTAATTAAGTGGGGAAATATTCCTTTAAATCTGGAAAACAAGGTTGTCACACTCTTATCCTTCAATTACAATGTGTGAAGTCTTGTATTTTATTGAAGATGCTTTAAAGCTCTTTGTGTCTCACTAGACTCCAAAGCGATTTATCTAATATACAATGGTAGGTGTTTAACTGTGGCTTGAGTTTCTCTGTGGAAAAACCCATTGTGGAGCACCATTAATTCTATCTCCAGAAAAGCCAAGCTGTAAAGTTTGATTTCTGCAAACTGATGAAAGCTTATTTGCTTGGTACTCCATCCATCCCATTCAAGTGCTTCTAGGCTGTTGTTCTAGAGCAGGATTTCTCAACCTCACTACTATTGACATTCAGGACTAGATCATTCTGTTGAGAGAGGTTATCCTGTGTAATATGGGGTGTTTAGCAGCATTCCTAACCACCTGATGCCAGAAGCAACCCCTCCCAGTCATGATAATCAAAAAGGTTTCCAGACATTGGCAAATTTCCCCCAGAGCACAAAATTGCCCCGGGTGAGACCAGTTCCAGAGGCTCTTTTCCAAACTAGAAATGCACTGGGAAGTCAAGGATCAGAAGCTTCAAGAATTAGTTCTCATCCATGTGATTATGATGATCAAGTGTGAAGGCAAGGGAAGCGGGTGTGGTTCAATCGATAGAGCTCCCGTTTACCTTATGGGAGGCCCCGGGTTCGCTTCCCGGGGCGTCCTTGTGAGGGCAGGCCAGCCCGCGTGGCGCAGTGGGCTGATGCAGCAAGACCTCACAGCTGGAAGTGGGTGTGGCTCAATCGATGGAGCCCCCGTTTACTATGTGGGAGGCGCCGGGTTCGCTTCCCGGGGCCTCCTTGTGAGGGCAGGCCGGCCTGCGCAGCACGATGGGCTGATGCAGCAAGACCTCACAGCAAGGGGGAGATAAGCAGACACGGAAGAAACACACAGTGAATGGACACAGCAAACACAAGCAGCAAGGGGGGGATAAATAAATAAATAAATCTTTTAAAAAAAAAAAAAAAAGCGTGAAGGCAAAGGATGAATGAGCCATGGGTTATATAAAAGCAGTAACCTCCCACATGGGAGGTCCTGGGTTCCGTTCCTGGTGCGTCCTAAAAACAAACAAACAACAAGCAAACAGATGAATAAACCAACTCAGGGGAGCTGATGTGGCTTAGTAGTTGAGCACCAGCTTCCAACATATGAGATCCTGGGTTCAATTCCCAGGACCAGTACCTCAAAAAAATTTTAAAAAGGCAGTAAGGCAGATGTTGTCATGTTCTAGACTCATCCTCACAACATGAAGCTAGACTATGAGATAATTTAGTGCCAGGGATGGTTTTGATGACTGGGAGGATGTCATACACCTCGCACATTTTTCCATAAGGAAAAAAACAAAACTTTCAGAAGTGCGAAGGAACTGCCAAAAGCACATAAAATCAACTTTCTTCATTGTAGATTGTGTTATGGCCTCATAATTTTTTCAAAGCCTGTAAAAACTGCACAATTTTCAAGATAGAAAATTAAAACAAGAAAACCAATGAATTCTGTAGAATAATTCAAATGAAGATGTTACAATAAAAACACTATCTCACCCCACGAGTCCTTTGCCCATCCACATAAAAATATGTCATCTAGATGCAGATACTTGCCCAGAATCACATCTTTTTGCATATAAATGGCTTGATCTTCATTAGTGATTCAGTAGTTAAGCCATCATTGGTTGTGGTTTCTTTCATTAATAACAATTATTTAAAATATATATGTATTTTTTATGCCAAAACAAATGGATGCGCTCTTATTTTGCACACACAGAAAAAAAAATCTAGAGTTTGGCTGATAAACAAATCAATGTACCTAGTGTTGTAGTACAATAAGTTAAGTTTTTCCTCACCTCCAACAATCAGTGCTCATTTTGTACCAATATGGGATGGCAGATGGCATGATGTTTTATATGCATTATTGCAGTAGACCACTTTCTGTTCTCCCTGCTTCCATCCGGCCCATTAATTCTCTACACTGGAAAAGCCAGAGAGATCCTATTAAGCATCAAAGGGATTACGTAATTCCTCTGCCCAAAGCCCATCTTACTTAGAGTAAAAGCCAAAGACCATACACTAATCTGTACAGCCTCACTTCTCTGATTTTGTCTTCTGTTTCTCTCCCCATCACCCACTGAACTCCAGCTATGTTGACTTCCCCAATGTTTTTGGAACATACCAGGCAGGTTCTGTCTCAGTGATTTTGCACCTGCTCTCCTTTGCCTGGGACACTGTTCCATGGCTCTCCACATGCATCACTCCCTCACCTCCTTTCAAGTCTGCTAACATGTCACCTTTCAGTGAGGACTCTTCTGACCACCCTATTTAAAGCTGTCTCCTACTCCTACCCACCTCTGCTCTCCCTATCCTCCTCCTCTTCTTCCCCCATAACACCTATCTTTCTTGTATACTAAATACTTTTTGTTTTGTTTTGTGCCCTCCACTTCTCCCCCCAAAATTAAAAAATTCAATGAAGACGAAGAATTTTTAATGTTTTCTTCCTTAATATATCCCAAATGCCTGAAAAGTGCTTTTGACGTATTTATTGAATGGGTCTTTGATAATTTTCAAGCTAGATTTGTGATGTGGTTTGAAATTCATTAAATAAGTGCTAGGCATTATAAACAAAATTCATTTTCAAAGTGTAAAATTCAAGAAAGATCATGAAGTTTCAAGATATCTTGATGTTTGATTTTTCAAAGAATGAACTTTGAAATTATATTGGATGTGGTAATCTATTTTTTTATACCCATTGCCTTAAGAAACAAAGCAATCGGTTGTGGAGAGGAATAATTTACAATTCAAATAATTTCTTATTGTGAAATATGAAATTCATTAAGTATTTTTGAAATCAAAATTTTGAATTAAATATCAATTTTGTGGGGAAGCGCCAATGATTAGATTATTATCTTATGGTGAATCAAAATGAGGAAAAAGGAAAGTGCCTAAGATTTATTATTTTAAATATTTTATTTCTTGGAAAATGCATTATGAGACCATGAAAAATTTAATTCATCTAGGAACTAATATATAATATTAGTATATAATGTATCTTAAATGTTTCAAACATCAAGTTAGTAACTCACGGTATTTCTGTCAGTGGTTCCCATATTTAATTTTTATTGTTTCAGATTTCATTATAATTTCCTAAGTATTACAGATTTTTTTTTCTAAAATGACTTGAGAGTGAAACTATGTACATCTTCATTGCCTTCAAAAGTAGAAGCAATACTTCATTGCTTATTATGTGAGAGGAATGATGAGTTTGTTTAAAAAACTACTGAGACAGTGTCAAGAAAATTATACTTTTAAAAATCTCTAAAGGTTTTTCCATTGAAAACCGTCAATTTAAAGAAGAATACAAGTTCTGAGGAGAAAGAATTATGACAACTTAAAGAGCATGTTTCTCTTTATTTCATTGGAAAAACAATATAAATGCAACATTTCTTATCAAAGGAGGGGGCTATATATTATTAAACTTTATTTTTGTTTTTTGTAGAATGATTGAAAGACAATTAAATGAATTTCAGAGCTACTTTTTTAAAGGAGTGGCTGTCAAATATTGAAAGAATATAATGGCCCCAAAGCAAATATATTCCCAGAACTTTGATTTCATCAGAACTGCACAAAGCTCAGCCTCATCTATGTGCATATTATCTTCAGTGCTACTGGCTGTTTGTTCAAGTGATGGCTTTTTTCATAAACTCCTTTGGTCTTAGAGTTACAATAAGCTGCTTTGGCTTACTTAATCCCACAGCAAGAATTGGGGTTCATTTTCTTTTCTATTTTGCCCAATAATATATTCAAACACCAGAATGGAAAAGAAGATAGCCATGCCTTGACGCTGAAAATTATCAAGCAAGAGTCGATGTGTATGGAGCCATATTTGAAATACTCAAAAACTGGTAAGTCATGGACCACCACCAACCAATCAAAACAGATGCAGTGAATGTGACCAAATGGATGTGCCTGAAGATCTCAGAAGAATTTTGGAAGCGTTTGTCATGTAAGAAGCCAAATCTGTTTATTAAATTAATCATCCCATAAAAAATGTTGCACTTTCTTTATTGTGCCATCACGTTTTTTATTTTTGAACTCTGACTTACAGATCCCAAGTCTTTCTGAGAATATAATAGTTTGAACATAATGTTGGCATTGTTCCTGAATTTGGTAATGGAAATCGAAGTATTTTATGAAAATACTCCAAACTCAATAGTGCATTTGAAGAACTTTAACTTGAGACTTCTCAGAAGCTTCTTGCTTCCTCACTTTTGAATGGACCTTCCATTACCTCAACCCACTTTTACTCTCCCTGCAGCCCTCCAACTGCCTTTCAAGCATTGAGACATGTCACACCTATGAACCATACCAGTCGCATACTGGCACTCTGTAAGGTTTAAAACAATATTTTCCCAGTCTCTTACGGATACATTTGAACAAGATTAGAAAAACACGTGCACAGGGAAAAACTAGTGTGACAGTGAAACTAAGCTACTTAGAAAGTCTGAAGCAGGGAGAGGAAAAAACCTTGGGTTCGTGTGTCCTGGTTTGGGCCTAAAAATGCACAGCCTGACTGGAACATGTTCACCCTCATTCCTTCTTCTTCTACATGACTCATCATCAGAATCTGGAGATGCCTGGGAAGAGAAACTCTTTGTCTACTGAATTGAAAAGAGCATAATACAATGATTCAGAGTCAGACATTGTGGGTGTGAAGCTAGCTTTGACACATACTTGTATAACTTTATAGCAAAAGTATATTCTCCCATGCCTAAAACTCCTCATCCACAAGTAAGTACTTATCTCTAGGTTTGTAACACAGATTAAATAGGTTAATATTTGCAAAGCATTTAGAGCAGTGCATGGCACATGGTAAGTGCTGTGTAAAGATTTTTACATAAATAAACCCTATAGTGTGATGGAGAAATAAATTTTATCACCCAGGAAAGGTCACAAGTTACTAAATGACCCTAATTTATAATATGTGGATAAAGGAATCCAATTATTTAATAATTTTTAGGAGATTTTATTGCAAGCCTATTAATTCCAATGCAATAATTCCTCAAACCTCATTGAAGGCTTGTAAAGCACCAATAGTTTCTATTGGGAGTAGAAATAGAAGTGTGTGTATGTGTGTGTTTGCATTGGGATATCTGGTGGGGATTCTTAGAAGGATATATATATATATTTATTAAAAAAAAAAAAAGCCTACACTGTCCTCAGAAATCTAGCAATGTTAGAAGTGAGGAAATGTGTGGTATTCGTAAAGAATTCTGAAACAAGATCAAATGTGATGATACTTATGACGAAGCATGGGAGAATGTTTTAGAGACCAGGGCAAGGATAAAAACCTCTCCCTACTAGAAGGTCTCAGTGTATAGAAAGAGAAGAGGGAAATGACTGAAAAGGCCGGTTTTGGATCACCTTGTTATGGGCCATAAATGGCAAACCAAGACTCTGTACTTGTTAATACGGGGTATAAAGAAAAATAAAAGATAGAAAATAATTAGGTCTTGAAATAAGAGAAACTGACACACTAACTCTTGTAGGAGATTGGGTAGTACTTATTTGAAGATTTGGTGACCCTTGGAAAGAGTAATTGCTGTTAATCAGATTAAATTCCTTAGTTTTTCCGCTGTACTCCCACTGTGCCAGGCTCTTAGGGATACATTTGAACAAGATGAGCACCTTGCATAGTGCCTTGCTCATAGCCAATAAATATGTAATAAATAAATGTTTACAAAATTAATACCAAAATCCTTATATTGAGAGCCTAAGAGAAGTTCTAATTTTTTAGAAGATAATATTAACATACAACTTCCAAATTGCCCAATTAAACTCATGAGAGTCACAGGAAATATCTAACTTAGAATTATCTAGTTAGATATTTAGAATATAATTAGAATATAGTCTATATTATTAACTAGGTAGTTATCTAGAAAAGCCTTTGGAGGTGAGTTCTTTCCAATGACCTTTGAATAATTAGAAAATTTGCCCCCCTCATTACATTTCTGAACAGAGATAAAAAATAATGACTGATTTCTGTAACATTTGCCTTGCATGATTAAGCCTAATAGTTATAAATTGGAAGCTAGATATTAGCTAGTTGTGACTTAAGTTTGCTATTCTATTTACCCGTGGAAATTATTGTTTTAATTAAAGATACAACCATAGTAAATAGCAATAAGTGGTCTCAAGATCTATGTGAACTGCCAATTACTAGGATTTAGTATACATTCGATATAACTAATTTTGTATTAAAAATTGTGTTATTAAATATAATTAAATTGTATTAAAAGAGGAAAAAAATTATGTTCATGTTCAGGGCCTCTAGGGCTGTGAATCAAATATTTTTACTTGTTATTAAGATGGTGCCTGCCAACAATATGTTCAGAAATAGCAATTAGAGTTATAAAGCAAGAATTTATCTTAGTTCATTAATGGAAAGTTAATGAGTAGAAAGCACAGTCTCTGTCTCTGTCTCTCTCTTTCTCTCTGTGCTTCCTATCCCATTTTAGATATATATCTTTTTCTCATTTTCCTTGGGAAAAATTTTTAATAAATGTGCCAATTTATTTCATGTAACAAAAAGATTAACACTTTGAAATATACTTATAAAATGACCAGTAATGGGGCATGGGGCCATGTCTGGACTGAAAAACATTTTGATGCAGCTTTCAGAGAAGCTTTTGTCAAACAAAGAATGACAAGGGCATGAATTAACCAAATAGTCAAACTTTAGTTCAGTTTGTTCAGAGCTGTGTAGACCCAGGTTTACTCAAAAGAGTCTGCAACATCCTGTTTGGGACGTATCGTTAATGACATACTGACAAATGCGTTACTGATAACCTGGGCACAGATTGATGATAATATTAGGCCAGAGAGATGGAGGACCAGAGAAGAAAGTTAAGATTTTGCTTGTTGTTTTAAAAATGGTAATTGTTTTTTAAAGAATTTGGATTCTGACTATTTTTCAATTTTGGGTAAAATTTGATACTAAGCATAATGAATATTTACATATTTGTAATTGCACAAATATAAAATAAAGGAACAAATTATTAACAACTTGCCTCCAATACATAAAGACAGAGCTGTAATTTATCATTTCCTGGAATTACTTTTGACTAGGTTTCAAGACAGGCAGCTGGCATGGGACTTGATGCTGGAAGTATAGTTTCCCAAATCACAGACACACACAGCTTCAAGTCTCATCCAGGACTGTGGTCTCAGCTTACCAGATGAACCCATGGCACCCATGCAGGGTTTGCTCGCTCTCAACTTGCTTTATCGTCCTCCATTTTCTACAGCATGTGAATTATAAATGGCTTGAAAACGTTAAAGACAAATTAAAAAATAAAGTTGACTCTCAATCCAGTATAAGAGAAACTGAGTGCTGAAAACACTTTTATGCTATCTTGACACATTGGCTCACAACTCTGTAACAGCCTCATTTTTATAGCAAATATTTTATGATTTGCTAGGGAATAATTTATTCTACTAAAAACATCTGAAGATAAAATCTGCCACACACACTATTCCAAAGAAATAAATACAATGCCCTACATGTAATAGAAAGGAAAATATATAAATGCCCCCAAGCAGACCAGATTAGATGATATAATGAAGCAATCAGACACTTGGATCTCTTGAGAGGTTGACTCACAGTAGGCCCGTGGGGAATGTGACCACTACAAAGGCACACTAATACAGGTGAGTGATTGGGGAATTCAGATGCCATGAGCAGTGCTGCTACCCTGTGATGTTATTTTCTGAAACAGTGAACAACTCCTGGGAAAAACATGAACAAAACAAAATATGGTCTGTCCCCCATTTACACAGTAGTTTCATTTCTGATAAATTCAGGATCATTTAAAACCATGCCAAAAATGCTTTGTGTTTCAGTGTGAAAAAAAGTTAGGTGAAAAAAAGTTAGCCTTCTGTAATTATACACAGGTTTGTTTGTTTTTTAACCTTCGTGCACATGCGAAAGCCTTGCAGGATGGAGAACTACTCTGTACTTTGCAGGGTGTCTGACATCCCTGGCGCCAACCTACCAAATGCCAAGACCACCCTGTCAATTTTTGTGACAAAACCATCCCAGAGATTTCCAAACACCCTCAAGGAATGGTACCAGTGCTGTGAAGAGGTTTGCCTGGCTCTCATCACCCACCCCTCTGCCCATCCCAGTCCTGGCAAAGCCTAACCGTGCCCACCCTGACTTTCTGTACACTAGAATGAAGCAGACTCTTCTGTCCTGGCCCCACGGGTATCCCTGGTAAAGCCTGGTGGGCTGCGCTGCCTTTACCTCTCCCAGTGCACCTTGACAAATGGCTCACTCTGCTTGGCCAAGCATCTGTGCACTGTTCTCTTCTCAACACCCCATCCTCTTTCTAAAAGTAATTTCTACCAAGTCCAACATGCAAAGTGGTGAAAAATATTTTATTGCAAATTTTTAAGTTACTTCTTACAATATATGAAGGCAAATATAAGGTTTAGAAGCAGACTACTGATGGTGAAGGCTTTTTTTTTAAGTGAATATCCATATAAAAGTTTTCAAAAGTAAAGGTGCATTTGATGAGTTGTTAGGGAAATCTCTCCTTATTTTTTCATTTCCTCCTTTCCAACATCCATGAATTAATATTTATAAAATGTTTAGGACAGTTTCTGACACACTTTAAATTCTATATAATCTTTGCTGAATGACTAATAAAAACTCCCAAAATTTTCAAAAATTCAAATCTGATCATATTTCTTCCTTGATCAAAGGCTTCATTGAATCTTCATTTCAAAATCAAATCATTTTTCAAGAGTGGATTTTTTTTTCAAATAAAAATCTTACATGAAAACCCAATCTTTGAAACTGATACAAGCAGTTCTGTTTGGGTTAGAACCAGGGTAGAGAGCTGGTTTCTCCTAAGACCAGCTCATAGAACCCTCTCATAGGGCCAGTAAAAGCACTATTCAGAAGGATTTGACCTACAGGATCATAACAAATTCTAAGTGTGGCCCCACATGGCCTCCCAGGCTCCAGGCCAGAACCCCTCCCTCACTGTAGACACCCTCACAGTGTAGCATCCAACTATCCCTGCCAGAGGCATTTCATTAAATGCCTCCAAATGTTCAGGGCTTTGTACCTTTGTTCCCACTATTCCCATTTCACTGGACCCCTTATCACCAGACACCCAGGTAAATCCTACTCGTTGTCTATCACCTCTCATCTGGAGGAGATATTTTCCTTCACACTGCTTCTTCATCCTCTGTGTTCCCTTTACACTCTGTTCTGACATTCATCACAGGTTGAATAATAGCAGCGAAAACTGATGGATTGATTGATTGATTGTGGTGTCCCTGTTCTAACCCCTTCCTTGTTTTAATACAAGTATTCCTCATAATACCCCTATGAGATAGGTACTAATAGTATCCCCATTTTATAGATGAGGAAACTGAGGCCTGAAAAGCTGAATAATTTCCCCAGGGTCACTCATGTCTCAGATGTGGAGGTGTCACAATTTAAAATTACAAGGTCTGCTTGTCCACTAGCTCACACTGCTTATTTTTTATATCTATTACCTTCTGCTCCACTGTGAACTTCTTAAAGCTTTGCTCACATCTTATTTGCCTTTCTATACCCAGTACTTAATAAATCTTAAAAACTCCTGCTGAAAGAATGAAAATGAGTGCTTTCTTTATGTATTCAACCCAGAGAGGGACTCTCACTCAAAAAAATCATAAAATGTTTATTGACTTCCCTATAACAATTTCTACTTTTCCAGTTTTCACTACATTATAAACTGATAAAACTAAGATCTTAAGATCTCTTGAAATGCAACAGTGTGTAGCACAAATGGTAATAGAAATTGAAAATATTTAAAGTAAATTCAATTAATAGATTTATCATTATTTCCTGAACAAACTTCATTTTAATCTATTAAATATGCTTATTCAATAGGGAATCTCAGACTCAGGTAATATATATTTTTCATGTTATTACACTAAATAGATTTTTCTTTATAAATATCCTTAAATAAGGAATAAATATATTTCTATTTCTATTTTTCAAAGAAAGATTTTTTTTTTACTAACTGTCTGCAACCTCAGCCTTTCCAAACGTTTATACCTATTCTTTGTATTCACCCACTGATGGCAATTGCATTCCTTTTTCTCCAGTATATATTCTTAATTCAAGACATTATTGAGCTCCCTAAGAATTTTCCATCTCTTGAGATGTCAGAGCTTCGAGTAGCTAAGACTCTGGGTCTCAGAAGCCATCAGACTTTGGCACTACCACTTACTAGCTGGATGACACTGAGCAAAGTAGCCCATCATCTCTGAACATCAGTTTGCTCTTCTGTAAATGTGGATGAGAGTACCTACCTCAGTGTCTTCAAACAACTCAGTTCAATGCCTGTCTCATAGTACACCCTCAATAAATGTTAATTACTTTAAAATTTCTTATTTGTCTTGGGGGAGAGGCTGGCTGCTTTATAAAATTAAGTATCTCAACTTTCTATTAGACTTTTTGATTATCCCTTGTCACTTCCATCGATGTGAGTAGCAGATATTTATTTCTTAGTTTTCCTTTTATTGATAGAATGTATTATCTGATATTGGTCTTTCTAACTTCTAATATAATCATATGAGTTCTTTCTACTTAAGAAACCATATCAATGTCTAAATTCCTTTTTTTTCCCTACTGCTCTTTGGTAAAACCTTGGAGACTGGCATTTTCTAACTGCTAATTGCTTTCTTTTCTCACTCTGCTAATTCATTCCAAACACACAATTTTGATGAAGGATTAGTTCTACATAAATATTTTGTGAATATAAAATATCACGTAGAAAGTTAAACCTTGGTTTCAGATGCAGGGAACAGATTTATAAATATGTATCAGTGATTTAGAATCACCATATTGCCAGAGCCCAGCTTGGGGGGTGGGGGAGGTGTTTTTTGTACACTTCAGGAAGCTGGCATGTAAAAAGTTATTAACAAGTCAATCTGTTAAGTTGTTTTGTATTGAAATCCATAAACAAAGCTTTCAAAATATAGAGAAAGAGGGTGCGTATATGTGTGATGGTAGCACTTTTTAAGCATTCACAAGCACAATAAAAATTTGTTGGTGGTTTGCATGATGCACAGTGGGAAGGCAACCTTTCTAATGACCAAGTAACTAAAAAACCGAGACTCCAAAGCATTGGAATCTGGAAGAGGATTTTTTAGAGGGGGTACCCTATTCCCTCTATTTTTATCTTGCATTTTTAAGTGGTCAAAATGTTTTTCCAATATTATTGAAGTTCACAGATTCTTAAAGAGCTAGTATTTATGATTTGTGTGGGTTTAGTGAATGAAATAGACATCTCATGATTTAAGAAATTTTCCTTAGCTAAGGACACAGAGAATGTCAGGGGCAGGGCTGGAATGAGAATTTCATATTTCTTTTCTCATATTTTCCCTGATTTTTGGTGCAGAATTTACTTCTTTCAAAGAACTGAAATCATAAAATATCTCATTATACTTCTGATAAGATAAAATCTATAAAATAAAATGTAACACAAAGTAAGTTGGACATATTTGCAGAAATCTGATCTACTATATATAAATGACATTTTTTTAAAAAAATTTGTCATTGGAAAACATTTGTAAATGTTTTCCGGTCATTTTTTAAATTCTAAAGCTAAATAATTTTTTCGTAAATTTATAATTGCAAGGTGGTGGTTGTTGTTTAACCAGAAAGTTTAAAACATGACAGCCCTGCTTACCCAGAAATGAGGTTAGGAATGGGGGAAGTGGGAATGGCGAGAGGATGTCATGTCAACCACACTGTGGCAGAACCACAGCTTGGGAGAGGCCCACATGATGGGGATCTATTAATCCCCGTTATAGCATTTTGCTTTCAAGAAGTAAAGTTGCAGCCACCAGATATGTTTTCCATCACCCAAATCTATTTTAAATTGGCATTTTGTACTGGATAAAACAAAGAATTTGAGTCAGTTTTTCCCCCGTCTCTGTTCTACTGACCCAATTAGCCAGCTAAACCATCTGTAAGGGTTGAATTGTGTCCCCAAAAAGACATGTTCAAGTCCTAATCACCATCCTGTGAATGGGATCTTATTTGGAAATAGGATCTTTGAAGATGTTATTAGTTAAGAAGAGGTCATGTACATTAGGATGAGCTCTAATCTGGTATGACTGGTATCCTAAGAAGGGAAGAGGGTACTCAGACAAGGACACAGGGGTGAACACCATGTGAAGATGAGACAAGAAAGAATCCCATGTGGATTTGGGCAGAGATGTATTTACATGCCAAGGAACTTTACAGATTGCCTGCAGACTCCAGAGGCTAGAAGAGGCAAGGAAGGACTCTCCCCCATAGACTTCAGATGGAGCATAGCCTTGCTGGCACCTTGATTTCAGACTCACACCCTGGGACAATAAATTTCTCTTGTTTTAAGCCCCCCAGTTCGTGGTACTTTTTTATAGCACTCCTAGCAAGGAAAGACATTACCTCTATTGTCAAATACCTCCTCACCCTCTCAGCCCCCAATAAATCTTGTTGACCCTTTTAGAGAAGGTTCACATGGAAGTCCACAGGGCTCCTTCTGGCTGAAGTGGGTGAGGGCAGAGACTTGAGAATTGGATACACTTGGGTTCCAGACTGTGGCGGTTTTGATACCGATCAATGCAGGAGTTTTCTGCAAGATGCACAAGTAAAAGCCAATTACGTGACACCAGAGTTTCAAAGAGAGACAGAGGTTATTGCTGAGCGCAAAGCAAGGGGTACAGGAGACCTATTAGTCATAAATCTGCCTCCTCAAACTGGAGAAACTTACAATGTTTTATAGTATTCAAACAAAGGCAGGCAAGCTCAGGATGACAACAGGGTTAGAGATAGTCTAATTGCTGAACATCCGTAGATCGGTTACATGCTTAGTTTACTTGGTATAAAGTTTAGCTACTGCGCATGTCAGGTGGGCTGACTGATTAAAACTGCTTTGATTTAGCAAGATAACTTAGGAATTTGGAGTGGTCAGTTCTGGACTGTATCATTTTAATAAATGTACAATGGCACTTGACTTCAGGGGCTACGTGCAAGGGCACCCCACTTCAGGGTTGCAAATAAGATAATGAGATACAAGTGGGAACAGTAGCGAGTTGTCTTGTTACTGCCCAGTCTCAAGTAAGGTGATGCAGTTTCAAAAACATAATATCATTATTAAAGATACAAACAAGGCATCTGGGTTACAGTGCAGTGATTTACAAGTTATAGATATCTGCTTCTGGCTACTTCAAAAGGCTAACATGCATCAAGGCTATATAATTCAGTAAGCTATCATAGTTATTGGTATTTTCTTTTGGCTACATTCCAAAATATGAGAAGGTTAGCAATTGCTTAAAATACAATTCAGTGAGTCAGAACATATCTGTTAATTTTTCAGTTACAGTTTGAAACTGTATGTACCCCAGAAAGCATGTTCTTTAAGCTAATCCATTCCTGTAGGTTTAAACCTATTGTAAATAGGATCTTTTTTTTTTTCAAGTTTTATTTTATTTATTTATTACCCCCCTGCCTTGTTGTTTTGCACTTGCTGTCTGCTCTCTGTGTCCATTCACTGTGTGCTCTCTGTGTGTGCTTGTCTTCTCTTCTAGTCGTCTCTTTAGGAGGCACCGGGAACCGACCCCAATAAGGGAGAGAGGCACTCAATCATTTGAACCACCTCAGCTCCCTGGTTTGTTGTGTCTCTCTTTGTCTCTCCTCCTTGTCTCTTTTGTTGTTGAAGCCATCGCATTTCATGTATCTGCTTTGAGCTAAGGCTCAGCAAACTAAAACACAGACTATCTGCCAAACTCTGTGACTTATTAGTGGCATGACCAGGGAAGTCATTTAATATTTCTGAGCCTGAGTTTATTAATGTGTAAAGTAAGGATAATAATCTTACCTCATAGGGGCACCATGAGGATTAAATATAAAGATATATATGGAAGACTTACCACAGTGCTACCATTTAAACAAATGGTAGCGAAAATCTTTTCTCTAACTCAAGATCAGACCAACTGAATAAAAATTTTCATTTGACCAAATATGTTTCTTTCTTGGTTTCACAATATACTATGGAAATAATTTATTTACATAGAAATGAACTCTGTGTTCACCAAATAAAATACAATATGATATTTGCTGATTTTCATTAGAGTCACTTTATTTGACTAAACTTTAATCATCCAAAATTGGGGAAAAAATAGGTGAGATGAGCACCAAAGAATTGGAGTAAAATTAAGAAGAAATGGGCAATAGTGAGAGAGTAAACTAAGCACTTAATCAAAAGCAGAATCATTATGCATTGGATAAACTACCACAGGAACTCGATTCTAAATCTGTCCCTGCACTTGTGATCACATATCTGCACAGATCTTACACATTTCACCCAACTTTTATACATCTGAATTTCCTCCTTTATAAGATAGGGACAGGACAAAATTATCTTTTAGGTCCCGTTCAGCTCAAACTTTCTAGAATTCCCATGAACTGAGAGAATTTTAATAAATAATGTCTTCAAAACAAATTCAAAGCCTTAAAATTTCCTATTCCTTTCTAAAAATCCTGTTAATCAAATTTAACTGTAATCTTTCAAAAGCAGTACTTTCAAGCTCTTCATGCAAGAGCTTTGCAGAATTCAACCTGAAAGACCACCAGCAAACCCAGGTCGTTTCTCCAAAGTCAAACTGATGACTGCTGTTACCCAGGAAAACATCTGGAAAGCCATCTGCTGCAATCCACACAGGGGCTCTCAGACTTAGACTCTTCCCTGATATGATATACAATATCCTAAATAACTGTGAGTCTCCCTGGAACACCTTTCACTTGGACTTTGCAGTAGATGAACAGTGCCAGAGGACGACTGGTTTCAGTGGCATATTTAGGTGTGACCTTGTTTGAAAGCAGAGACCTGCACAAAGTGTTCTCTGGAAGCTATTTTAAGCTATAAAGTGCTACTACCCTTCAGCACCACAATTAATCAATCAGTTCATGTATCTAAGAGCATGTATTAAAGGCACACTATGTACAAATCACTGTGTAAATACAAGAGGATCATGGGTCCTATAGCCAAGGTGCTCACAGCGCAGTGCGAGAGCCAGGTACAAAAATGTAATTGCGAAACAGTATGGTGAGGCCCAAAGCAGAGAGTCTAGCTGTAAATCTAAGATGATACACAAAATCTTTGTCATCAGTGCCGTTTGTTTTCAGATTAGTGAAGGATTATGCTAAGCTGGACTTTCTTTTTGGCCTGATTTCCTTTGAACCAATTTCTGTGAAGGGATCTCATTAAGGTAAATCACATTGAATCAGTTCCATGTTGCAATAATTCCAAAACAATGAATTTTTATTTTAAAATATGGCATAGCTGTTTTGGCTTCTTGCCTTTTGCACCCAATTAGAAACCAAGGCCTTTGGTTTGTCTGTGTTGTTGCTGCATGATTCTCTTCCCCCCTGAGGTGCCTTGGGTCTCACCCTCTCCCATGGGCTATTGCAGTGCCCTCCCTGTCGTGATTCTTGCCTAGCTCCAATCCACTGTCTCCATTTTTATCTGAGAGTTTAACTAGGAATTTTGAGCCAATGGAATAAGCTTTTACAAAAAGACAAACTAAATAAAAGTACTAGACTTGCAACTTATTAATAAGGTGTGGAACAAGGTTCTTCACCTGAGTCCTAAATGTCATTCAATCCTTATGGATCACCCTATCCCTCGTTCTTTAACTGATGTGCATGTTATCAAAATGCTCCATTTTGCATTGCAAAAGCAATGTCCTGCCTCCCTGTATACCTGCTAACACTCAGCCTACTGTGTTGCTTACA
Organism: Cabassous unicinctus; assembly: GCA_029593785.1. Classification (NCBI taxonomy): domain Eukaryota; kingdom Metazoa; phylum Chordata; class Mammalia; order Cingulata; family Chlamyphoridae; genus Cabassous; species Cabassous unicinctus. The sequence goes on along the minus strand of JAQZBX010005046.1, from coordinate 26,564 downwards.
ACTCTTCAGTGATCTTCCATTGCCAAAGCAAAGGTTCTCAGACTTGAATATGTATGAGAATCACCTGGGGAACTTATTAAATATGCAAATTCTCCATGCCCAGCCCTCCTCGATGTTGACTCAGTACTACCCAGGTGCCAAGTGTAAAGGATCAAGCCTGGAATAGAACAGGTACTGTCTTTCCTGGTCCTTCTTTCCTGGCAGCTCCTTCACTTTCACTCTCCCCCTCGCTTCTCTCCCCTTGCTGTAAATTTCTTGAGGATAGGAACCTACATCCCCAGCAACTAGGAGAGAGCTTAGAAAATGGATGGCTCTCAATAATTACTTTTAATTGGAGGAAGGAAGCAATATGTATACTCAAAATTACTTTGCATGATTTAATAGAAACATGTGAGATTTTTACAAATATCTGAAATGAATGCATCAATTGGTAAATATTGAAAAAATACACAGCATTCAGCTTTGGTTTTGATTAACATCTATTTCTGGTTACCTTTGGGGAAGAAATTCTAATTTATGACTATTATGATTATGGTGAAGATGATTCATAAACATGCAGAATTTTAGAAAAGCAATTCACTTGCTTTTAATTTTCAGGGTTGTTAATTTACAAAGGCACATGTTTCTGAAAAGCTTTAAGCAGTTAGAGCAAGAACAAAATTATGTTGCTCGTTTGTGACAGTGCATTTGTATTCTCAGGCATGGTGCTTCCTTAATGTTTTCACATTCCATTACATAGTGGGTTCGGCACCAAAGACTTCTTGAGGAAGGTGCAGGGTGAGCAAGATGAATATGAACCTCACCTTATTCAAAGTTTGACCCTTCTGCAGTTCCAGGCATTGGACTCTCACTAGAGCCCCCTTCTCCAGGATGCTCAATTTGTTATAAAGTGAAATACTTCTGATAAAACCACATCCAAGGCCATCTAGGTATTGAGGTACCATGTGTAATTCCTCACATGGGATTGTGGTACAAAAGAACACAGAGCGATAAGAATAATTGTTTCTCTATTTTTGTGTTTGGGGTGTGGTGGACAGGAGAGTGTACTAGTGCATCTGGATTGGCGTGCATGCTCTTCTCTTTCTCTGGAACACTTTCCCTCTTCCCTCAACTATTTCTTGCTCATCCTTCAGGTCTCAGCTTTGGAGCCATCTTCTCCAAAGAGATTTCCTGGCTGTCACCACCTGGGTTGGCTGCCCCCTCTCTGTGCTCCCAGTGCTTGTCTTTGTCACAGCTTCTAACATAGTGAGTTGAAATTGAACATTTACTGGCTGGTCTCCCCTTGTGATCATGAGCTCTTGAAGGAAGGGATGCTGTTGTGCTCTCTACTGGTGTCCACAACAAAATAGGCATGGAATAAACATTTTCAAATGACCAATGATTCATCTGTATTTATTAAATACAAACCACTGAGTATAAGCACAGCTACAAATTACTTAAATTTCCATCTTGTTCTCCTTGTTTTCATATCTCCATGCCTTGAAAAATTACCTGGTCTGATTTAATCTCTATAGAGGCATGAATTGCATAGACTAGAAAGGCAACAATCTGTTTTCAGTACTGGCTCTACCACTAACTGGCCAAGTGACCTTTGTCAGATCACTGTGCCTTTCTGGTCCTTACTTTCCTCCCCTGGAAGAGCTGATTTCAAGCCCAAAGATTCCATGACTCCAAAAAAGAATATCTTCATGTTTCAGGCAGAATACCTAATCTAATGATAAATATAAGCCTCAGTTTTTCTTCTAGGGTATGATAGAAGTTTCCAGGAGGTATATTTTTAACATTAATGAAAATTCAATAGCTTTAACCAAGTGACAGTTGAAAGTTTTGTGACTCCCAGAAAAGATCATGTTCTTAGAACTAATCTATTCCTCTGGGTGTAGGGCCCATTGATTGCATTAGATTCAGTTAAGGGACTTTTGATTAGATTGCTTTTAATTACATTGCTTTAGGGCTTTCAATTGGACTACATCATTGAGGTGTGACCTGGGTTGTTAGGTCTCCACCCTCCTGCTGGGGTCTTATATAAACTGAGAACTGAAAGCAGAAACATACAGAGAAAGCCAAGTGAGAGAGAGGACTGCAGGAAGAGAGAATTAACATGTGAGGCTGAGAGAGAGGCTAAGAGAAACCCTAAAAGGCTGAAAGGCTGGAGGCTGGACTCAGTGGAACAGGCCCAAAGCAAGGAGATTTTTCCTGGCCACGTGGCAGGAGTCCAGGATCTGACCAGCAGCTGACTTTTGGTGAGGAAGCATCTCTGATGATGCGTTGTGGGACATTTTCACAGCTTCGGAACTGTAAGCTTTTACCCAAATAAATTCCCATTATACAGGCCAACACATTTCTGGTATTTTTGCATTGGCAGCCTTAGCAAACTGAAACAAATGACAAAGCATTATTTCACCATTACTCTAAACAGAATTAATATAATAGAAGAAAAATGTGACTTTTTGCCCATTGGTGGTAGCAAGTTGGTGGTCACATCTTGTAATACTGATGCCAAAATGTGGATCGAATGTTTAACAGAGTCCACATAGACATCTGCAGAATATGTGTTGCAGTTCCATTACTTAATCATAGCTATCTGAGACTCACAAAAAGTGGAAGACAGTGAAGGGCATACAAAACAACATCAGTGACAACCACTTAATTCTGGATATGGACCACAAAATGGCCACTTCCTACTCTTAAGTTTTAGAAATGAGAATAATATCACCTTACCTTAATTACCTCTCAAATGGAATAAGGATCTAAGGGTATAACAAGGGAAGCGGGTGTGGCTCAATCAATAGAGCTCCCGTTTACCATATGGGAGGCCCCGGGTTCGCTTCCCAGGGCCTCCTTGTGAGGGCAGGCCGGCCCGCGTGGCGTGGTGGGCTGATGCAGCAAGACCTCACAACAGGAAGTGGGTGTGGCTCAATCGATAGAGCTCCCGTTTACCATGTGGGAGGCCCCGGGTTCGCTTCCCGGGGCCTCCTTGTGAGAGCAGGCTGGCCCGCGCGGTGCGGTGGGCTGATGCAGCAGCACCTCACAGCAAGGGGGACATAAGCAGACACGGAAAAAAAACACAGCAAATGGACACAGCAAGCACAAGCAGCAAGGGTGGGGGGGGGATAAATAAATAAA